>OX104115.1:87374564-87528366 GCA_944474755.1 Limnoperna fortunei
CGGCGGTTATAGGAATTATTGGCTATAGAAATAGTGATACACTTGTACATGTGAGTATACAGTATTCATAATATGTAAAACAAATATGTTTTTATTAGTGGCAGAGGATTCAGTGGTTTAAAAATACCCTTTCAGATTTAAACAGTTTTGCCTTGTTTTCAATATATTCACTCATTTTTCTGACTAATAAGTACGTACGTATGGTTTTTAAAATATGTAATGTGTATATTTTGCTAATCTTTTTCGTGCCCTATCGGGACCCAACTAAACTGCTTATGAAGTGTCAATCTACCTTAAGTTACTCACCTGTTTCATTACCAATTCTAAAATTGTAATATTAGACATATCTATAATAAAAATCTTTTCAGAATCTTTATTTGTCAATTGGTCGAGATGTCTTAACTGGTCATGGCAGTCATTTGGATTTTCTAGATGGCGCTGTATAATATGTGTTCCATCAGAAGAATTTGTTAAACTATATAGTTCGGACATTCGCCATGGCCACAAAGCTGCAAACAAACAAAGTCGAAGAAACGAGATATACGATGTTACAGTTGTCATACAGTTTTCCAGTCGCAGGCCTTGTTTTTTTCACTGTGTATTCCAGTTTCCTCCTCTTGTAAAAAGTGGCGGCCATGATATAGGTGGAGAAATTGCTAACATATGCGTTAAAAGAACTGTGAAGCAAACATCTAATATATTTATGTACATAAAAAATCGTCATGGTTGCTAACGCTTAACGGAAGCATATTTAACAAAGTTTAGACATATGATTGATTGGCTTTAAAAGACAGTTCAATCATTTTACTAATATTTATTATCAATTTGTAAGTTATGAAATGGGATACAAAACTAAGCTGAAACACTTGGATAATTTGAGGCATTATGGACAAATGATGCAAATGCAGCCTAGTAGCCGGTCACCTGCAGAACATGCGCAAAGCATTGAAACTGGTTTTTAAACGTAAATTATCAATTAAACATCCTGATTCCATAAATGTTTTACTCTATATGCCGCAGAATACATGTCCTATCGGACCTTACCCCACCTTGTCCATGAATAACACTATTCCAGAATACAGGTCATATCGGGCCATAACCCAACCCGATATATGAATAACACTATACCAACATTCAGGTCCTATCGGAACTTACCTCTCTCCGGTACTCGAATAACACTGTACCAGAATACAGGTCATATCGGACCTTACCCCCATCCGGTACATGAATAACACTATACCAGAATACAGGTCTTATCGGATCTTATCCCTACCCAGCTGATACAAGAATAACACTTCACTAGAATTCAGGTTTTATCGGACCTCACCCCCACCCGGTACATGTATACCACTATACCAGAATTCAGGTCATATAGGACCTCACCCCCACTCGGTAGATGTATACCACTATACCAGAATTCAGGTCATATCGGACCTTATCCCCACCCAGGTACGTATATAACACTATACCAGAATTCAGGTCATATAAGACCCTACCACCACTCGGTACATGAATAACACTACTACTTACGATCATTTTCGTCATGAAGGTAGAACATCGTTCGCCATTTATGATGTTTTACAAAATCCACAATGGCAGGTATGTATGATGGAGTCATGTGAAGGAGATACGTGTCTTTATAGGTAGGATATTTTCGGACATCATTGTAAACGATAAATGGAATTTGCATAGCTCGACTGTACGACTCAATGACGTCATAAGACTGTACATCAGAAGCCCCAATAATTGCAAATACAGTTTCCATTAGAAGGGAACAAACTGAAAAATATACAATTTGTATGCAATTATGATTAATATATAAATCATAACTTAAGAAAAGTAGTTCTGATATCGAGTAGTATTTAAAGAACAAAATCCAGGAGCACAATTACCATGCCCAACAGACATACGAACACGACAAGCAACAAACAATTAAACACACACAACAAATAAATTAGCCCCACGAACCGTCTGCAAACGAGGTGATATCAGTTATCCAAGAAGATTTTACATGTCCGGCTTTAGTTGTTTCTACTTTGTCAAATTGATGTAAGGAGAACCATTATTAAGAAAGCAAAATATATAAAAGTCGATTAAAGCATACAAAGCAAGACAGAACTTGCAAAACCGAGTTAAAACACAAAATATAAAGAACGGTTATTACAGTTCTATGAAATAACCAACAAATTCTCGAAAGCTTAAAATGAAGTTTAGTATTATTTTCAATTAAAGTACGACCACTATTATTGTCCTAGCATCTGATATTCAATCAATTGTGTTTTCTACATATTTCTGTAAGAAAATACAAAGGCTTTATCGTCTCGTAGGCCCCAGCAATAACATTTATTTCTGTCTTGTTGCCTTGAAGACACGATGTTTAATTTCACTAACGAGATAAGACGACTGATTTCCTTTGAGTATCTCTGATCTAATTTCAGCAAATTGATTACGATTTTATTCGTCTTTAAGAATTATTGCACAAACCAATCAGGCTGTTAGATAATTTCTTTCCAAGCTGCAAGATGTACCATACATCAGCACAGTTTAATAAAATGTTACCAATGTTATTGCTATATAGACGATATGATGGTTATATCCGAACTATTTTTAGCGTTCTTTATACTTTTATATTTTGTTTTGTATATTACAAAACGTAACAATATATTTACCTATAAGGTACATTTTTTTAAATATTCCCTATTTCTTTACCTAAGAGCGAGTCACATGATATCCTCGTGTAAAAAGGGGGCATAAATTCTACTAGCCGATCTGCAGTGATCACATGTTCCCTTTGCTTACAAAACTTGTTTTATAATGTATATAATATAATATTAGAGGTGCAAATATAAGAAAAAATACTTAGAGTGACGTTACACACCATTCAAACAAACAAAAAAAAACCTAAGAAACAAACAAAAAACAACAAAAACAACAAAAACCAAAAAGCAATACAAAACAAAAAAATAAATCAAAGAATGACTGTATACCGTAAACGCGCGTTTCAACATTTTGTGTTATTAATTCGCCTAAAGTCAAAGGACTTTGGGAGTCCAACAATATTAAAGATCATTTAAAATCAATAGAGGAGCCAAAATTTATCTGATGCCTTAGTATTTAAAAATAAGCTTAGAGGTTTTTTTAAATTTATACCAGAGGCTTGCTGATACCCTAGGGTAACAACAATCCGTCACCAACAGAGGCATACTGATACCCTAGGGCAACAACAGTCCATCACCAACAGAGGCATGCTGATACCATAGGGCAACAACAGTCCATCACCAACAGAAGCATGATGATACCCTAGGGCAACAACAGTCCATCATAAACAGAAGCATTCTGATGCTCAAGTGCAACAACACTCCATCACCAACAGAGGCATGCTGACACCCTAGGGCAACAACAGTCCATCACCAACAGAAGCATGATGATACCATAGGGCAACAACAGTCCATCATCAACAGAAGCATTCTGATACTCTAGTGCAATAACACTCCATCACCAACAGAGGCATGCTGATACCTTGTGTAACAACAGTCCATCACCATCAGAGGCTTGCTGATTCCCTAGGGTAACAACAGTCCATCACCAACAGAGGCATGCTGACACCCAAGGCCAACAACAGTCCATTACCATCAGAGGATTGGTGATTCCCTAGGGCAACAACACTCCATCACCAACAGAGGCATGCTGATACCTAGTGTAACAACAGTCCATCACCATCAGAGGCTTGCTGATTCCCTAGGACAACAACAATCTGTCACCAGCAGAGGCATGCTGATACCCTAGGGCAACAACAGTCCTTCGTCAACAGAGGCATGCTGATACCCTTGGGCAACAACAGTCCATCACAACAGAAGCATGTTGATACCCTAGGGCAACAACAGTCCATCACCAACAGAGGCATGCTGATACCCTAGGGCAACAACAGTCCATCACCAACAGATGCATGCTGATACCCTAGGGCAACAACAGTCCATCACAACAGAAGCATGTTGATACCCTAGGGCAACAACAGTCCTTCGTCAACAGAGGCATGCTGATACCCTTGGGCAACAACAGTCCATCACAACAGAAGCATGTTGATACCCTAGGGCAACAACAGTCCATCAGCAACAGAGGCATGCTGGTACCCTAGGGCAACAACAGTCTTCGCCAACAGAGGCATGCTGATACCCTTGGGCAACAACAGTCCATCACCAACAGAAGGATGCTGATAACCTAGGGCAACAACAGTCCATCACCAACAGAGGCTTGCTGAAAGGGCAATTACAGTCCATCACCAACAGAGGCATGCTGAAAGGGCAACAACAGTCCATCACCAACAGAGGCATGCTGAAAGGGCAACAACAGTCCATCACCAACAGAGGCATGCTGAAAGGGCAACAACAGTCCATCACCAACAGAAGGATGCTGATAACCTAGTGCAACAACAGTCCATCACCAACAGAGGCATGCTGAAAGGGCAACAACAGTCCATCACCAACAGACATGGAATAATTCATTATTAAAGATGCATGCTTTGACGTCGAATGTTTCTTTCGAAGACAAAAAACTTTGAAAATTTAACAGGTAGAAGTTTATTGGTTTTAAAAGCCAAATGTTAAAAAAATAATATAAAGAGAAAAAAAAGAGAAATAAACCTGTACAGTGTATAACAATGTTTTAACACGTGTATCAATGTAACGCCGTTATGTAATGTAGTGTATTATTATAAAGCTGTTTACATTTGTCTGACTGACGTTAGTTGGACTATTACACCAATCTTAACGATGTTATTGACGATAATCCTGTGGTAAAATGATTTATACCGTGACGAGACAGTTTATTTCTGGAGTAAGATATATCCCAAGGGAGGTAATCAAACCTTTGACAAATATTACCTCTTATTATATAGCAACTCTGTTTTCTTTAGAGTTGCTACAAGTCTCGATGAATTTTCTTTTGCTATTTGAGGGATACATCTTTATTATTAACAAGTGGATAGCATAGGAAATGCTGATAACAAATATGTATCTCTCTTATAGCAAATTCGAAGGGACTTGTGGCAAGTCTACTTGTATTCTGAGACCAGTTGATGATAATACAAAAATCTAAATATAATCGTCATTAAATCGTCCTCTCACTTCACTACAAAACTGACGCAGTCTATCAAACAGTGAGATAGGAATCATATCATGCACTTAAATTGTGTTATAAAAATTATTTTCCGAATGACATTTATTTGCACACGACACTAATGTACGAAATTTGATACACAAATCTCATTTTCATTAAGACACAGTTTCGTTTTACTCCAAAATATGTGTTTGTATCATAGAAATCAAATTTTAATTACGAATTAATAGAATATTAATGGCAGATGAATTTCTATGGATCGTTAATCATTTTTAGTATCGCAGATTACAGTCTAACAATTATATTAACATGGCAGATGAACAGTAGAAGTAATCAGAAGGATGGAAGAAACCAATATCCATGAAAAATGGTACAATGCCCTTCACATTATGTCTCTAATCCCACCAACATGACCAAATTGTTTTATAAACATGATTATAACAGTATCATTTCAATTACCAATGGTACATGAGAACTTAAGGATATTTTGTTATATATTAAAAGACAAAATAATAATAATAATACAAAGTATTCTCGTGATTGAAATAAAAATTAAAAAAAACAAACAAAAGAGGTCGAATGTCTTCCAAAATCGATAAGTTAAATATAATGGTTTGAACTAAATCTCCAGAAATCATTTGGACCAGAAAAATTAATCACATCTTAACCTTGTCATTTATTAGGGCTGCATTATCTTTTAGGGCCAATGGAGAAATGCAAACTACTAGGTAATGATTACAGATCTAGTTTATAATAGTACAATAGAACTTTAGGACACTTGCTCAGATATTATAAAACAAAATAAAAATAATACGTTTTCTTTTCTCACAACTGAAATAAAATAAAAATACAATCAAAAGATGTCGAATGTCTTCCAAAATTGTTAAGCTAAATATAATGGTATGAACTCTAACAAACATTTGGAGCGGGAATATAAATCTCATCTAAACCTTGTCATTAATAAGGGAGATAAATCCCATCTAAACCTTGTCATTAATAAGGGAGATAATTATGGTGATAGAAGAAAGGGAGAAAAGTATACCACTAACAACTAAGTAATGATAACCGATCTAGTTTATAACTGAATATAAATTGGATGGGTCCAACTTTTTGTTAGTCCGTTTGAGTTTCGATCATTACAATCCTGCAGTTATCGACGTTAAATCTTTTTTTACATCTTTTTTAAATCCTTGCGTGAATTAGACCAAAATTTGGTCTGAATCATATTTCGGGTGCCTAATTTTAAACACTCTTTCAAATTGTCTTTATTGTCTTCGCACTCTAAGCCACATGACCTCGTACTACAAATATAATGCAAGAAAGAATGCAACATTCGCTTTAGTTTTCGTTAAAGAGTGTTCATCCACATCATTTAGAATCGCCTGATAATACAAAATACCTAAAAGAGCATATACGCTTTGCGCTTTGTTTTTTTTTTAGATAAACCGTTATATACAATTATTTTATAACGTTGTTTAGATGACTGGTGAAAATGTAAAACAACAACTTTCTACGCATTATAACAATCAGTTAACTCCGATTCGTGTTTAAATATACACCTCTCTGCTTACTTCGGAAACACTGTAAGAAGCAAACTAAACGTCGACCAATTAAGTGAACAACTAAATATGTTGAAGTTTTATATTAATGTGCAAGTGCCTTTGAAATTTTTACTGATTCGTGTAATAAATCTGATGAAATCCTTTAAAAAGTAATTACTATATTAACACCATCAATAAATAATAATGATCTGCAAAACAGATGGATGGTTTCATTATAGTTCCTACTTTGACACTATAATCTCAATCAAATCCACCGCCTGAAATGAATGCATGCCCTACTGAGCAGTAAAATGCCTGTCATATCCGACGTCTGTACTCTACACTACACCTGATAAAGATGCTGTCACATGCTATAATTTGTATATTTTATGAATAATCTGTAAGAAACAATTTATGACAATTTTAATAATATTGAAAAAATATGCATCATAAATGTATAGAAAAATACAATATAAGTCGTTATGATAACTTGAATTCAGTTTATTTCTTGTGTGAAGGAAAGGAAGAATGGGAACGAAGGGCGTTGATTGGAAAATTAAGATTTATTTATGACTATAACAGCTCATACAACACTTTGCTTGAAAAATCCCAACTACCATCACTTAAAGTACGCAGAATGAGAACCATGGCATTAGAGACCTTCAAAATATTGTATAACTCTGGTCCAAAATTTCTTCATGAACTGGTAAATTTTAAAAACAGTTCCTATAATTTTAGGTACAAATGCATAGCTGAACTTCCACGACCAAGAACAACTAGGTACGGTAAGAGAACCTTTGGATACGAGGCAGCAAGAATCTGGAATTCCTTGCCTAATGAGACAAGGAATACATCAACATTTGGGAATTTTAAAAATTTTATATCTTCATGGTGTTTTTATGAAAATTGTAAATGCAGTGCCTGTCGGTGAATGTATCTTCTTGCTGCCCTGTGACCAATGTCTCAAGCCTGTGTCTATGTGCTGCCTTTTATTTTGTTTTAGTGCTTTAATCTATTAACCTTCTTGTGCTTAGTTTATGTGCTGTGTGTGCTTTTGTTTTTATAATCGTGCTGCTTATAATAACCATACTTTGTGTGTTTTTATACCTTATATGCTTAAATGCTTTTATGATTGTATGCTTTCTATGCTTATATGATTTTAAGCTTGTATGCTTGTATGCTTTTTATATCAATTTGGACATATGGTTTTAAGTTTTTATTTTATATTTATGTAGGTATGGCGTAAAAGCATGTGCTTGTTTTTGTTTTAAAAATATTCAGTCGTTTAAAGAGCCCTACAGAGCTCATGTTAATTTGTTACCTTGTATATATTATGACGACTCTAAATAAAGATTACTTACTTACGTACTTACTAAAATGACCGGAGAGATATATTTAACCCTGCCCACAGGAACAAGGGGCGTTGATAAGAGAAATGACCAATTTCGTTTGTGTTGATATTTTATATGTCCGACAGTTAGTTTATATGACATATGATAGACATTTACAGATATAATGTGAATAATAACAAATAAATATTTATAATAAATGCATTTGTGGCTTTGGCAAACAATCTGTGACACCTTCGAGTAGTGATGAATATGAGCTTATGGTGGCATACAACTGTATATCACAGCGCCTATAGTCAGAAATTGGATCAACAATGATATGTTTTATGTTCAGATGTTGTAATGGTCCAAAAACAATTAAAATCGCTGCTTGTTGGGATCGATTATTTCACACAATCTAGGCTTCCAAGTTGATTTTTATATGAATTCCATGTAATTCTTGGTTGATGCAGTTAAAAGCTATTAACAGTTCAACATTTGGTAAGGTCTGAAATTTTAATAAAAGGATCCAAAGCAACTTAACGAGTGAATACATTTTAATTGCTATTTGATAACAAAAGTCACCGCATATTGTTACTACTGATTGTTAAAAGTTGTAAATCATGGTTTTAAAATATATTCAGCAATTTTTCAACTATATCTTATCGTCTCATCATTATTATTTGATTGAACACCGTTTTCAATGGATTTATCGGTATATCATCTAAATCAACTCGTTCACAAACAAATAAAAGTCTGGACTGCGTTTTAAGTGGATTTATCGGTATATCAACAATACCAACTAGTTCACAAACATACCATAAAAGTCCTTCCCAACATACCGATTAATTTATGGATGACTTGGTCTTTTTAATATACCGATAAATCTACTAAAAACGCTGTTTAATACTGAAAATTCTTTAAAATTGCATTTATAAATTAATTTGCTTAAAGTAATCTCAATTTCATGTTTCTTGTGCATTCTGGTAGCGGGATTGAATTGACGTATGTTTTCATACAAAATGTTCTTCCATTAACCATCTTTTGATTTAATAAAAATGAACACACAAATTAAGCTTTATCTTAAATCTTTAATTTTTTTTCTTTAACGACCACAAGAAAAGTAACAAATCATCAAATAATTTGTAATTTCATGGCCGTAGATATGAAATACCGCCATCTTTGTTAACAATGGTAACACTAAAAGTAGGTCACCCTCATTTGTCAAAAAAAAAAATAAAATAAAGTCAACTTCACTTTATCAAAAAATAAAATCCGTTTTAAACCTCTGCCAGACGTAATCTCGACCAATCAAGTACACTTTTACTATAAATATGCAAAGCATACAAGATAAATATTTGGGATAAATTTGGAGTACCCTGATTGAACTCCCGACCTTTGGGGGGGGGGAGAACTGGAAAACCTCAGTTGGTCAATTGAGGATGAAGTCGAGTACACCATTTAATTATATATACAGTGGTGACGGATCGGCGATTTAATAGTTGGTCTACTACCTAGACCACTCGGCCACCAAATTACATTTTTTGTCACATTAATAAAAAGAACAAACTACTAACTGATAGCAAAATAATTACCAGTTGTTTCCATTTACGTTCAGACGTATAAACAAATGAATCTAGAAAAGATAACAAGCACATAGGGCATATAAAATTCAAAATAACGCCTTTCTCTGTAGTTTAATACGATTTGTCTGGGATTGATGGAATTACCACATAAAATCACTCAATATGTCATTCGTTTTATAAGATATATTGTAGAAGCCATTATTTACAGTGTGTCTCCTTTTACAAAATGCGTTAAACAAACACTTTACTGTCTATATTAGCTACTGTGATAATAGACGGTGTGTTCTTAAAAACTTTATAACGAATAAAAGACGAAAGGAATACACTCATTCCTAAATGTAATTTCAGGCCTTTTTGGATGAAAACGATTTGTAACAAATACATAACATATTGTTCATGTTTTTAAAAAAAGCAACGGATTACACACAATTATTTTAGTATAAATTAGCGGTTATATAAAAAACAAAATTTCATTAGATAGTTATCAGATAGTATTTCAACCTTTGTAGCTTTAACAGTGTGCATGTGTATAGATCTGTCATAAAAGGCAATAGTCTCCGAATCTGTCCTCGGCAAACACCGATCAATATAAAGACTTCGAAAGTTTCCTCGGCAAACTTCGATTACTATAAAGTCTCCGAACGTTTCATCTGCGCATTTTGATGACTGCAAAGTTTTCGAAAGTTTCTTTGAAAATCTTCAACGACTAAAAAGTCCAAAACATTTTCTTATCAGACCAATGAACGAGTCTTCAAACGTTTCCTCAGTATATTATGACTATAAGTATTTAAACGTTTCCCCGACATCTTTCGATGACTTTTAAGTATTTGAATGTGTCGTATTTGAATGTTTCCGCGGCAAACTGCAATGTCTTTAAAGACCCACAAAGTTTTCTCGACAGACTTCAATGACTATAAATCTCCTAATGTTTCCTCAGCAGACTGTGATGTCTATATGTCTCAGAACGTTTCATCGGCAGACTTCAATGACTAGTGTCCTCGGCAGACTTCAATGAGTAGGTCTCATAACGTTTCCTCTGCAGAATTCAATGATTATGTCTCAGAACGTTTCCTCGGCAGACTTCAATGAGTAGGTCTCATAACGTTTCCTCTACAGACTTCAATGACTATGTATCAGAACGTTTCATCGTCAGACATCAATAACTATGTCTTCGAATGTTTCCTCTGCAGACTTCAATGAATATGTCTCAGAACGTTTCATCGTCAGACTTCAATAACTATGTCTTCGAATGTTTCCTCTGCAGACTTCAATGAATATGTCTCAGAACGTTTCATCGTCAGACTTCAATAACTATGTCTTCGAATGTTTCCTCTGCAGACTTCAATGAATATGTCTCAGAACGTTTCATCGTCAGACTTCAATAACTATGTCTTCGAATGTTTCCTCTGCAGACTTCAATGAATATGTCTCAGAACGTTTCATCGTCAGACTTCAATAACTATGTCTTCGAATGTTTCCTCTGCAGACTTCAATGAATATGTCTCAGAACGTTTCATCGTCAGACTTCAATAACTATGTCTTCGAATGTTTCCTCTGCAGACTTCAATGAATATGTCTCAGAACGTTTCATCGTCAGACTTCAATAACTATGTCTTCGAATGTTTCCTCTGCAGACTTCAATGAATATGTCTCAGAACGTTTATTCGGCAGACTTCAATAACTATGTCTTCGAATGTTTCCTCTTCAGACTTAAATGAATATGTCTCAGAACGTTTATTCGGCAGACTTCAATAACTATGTCTTCGAATGTTTCCTCTTCAGACTTAAATGAATATGTCTCAGAACGTTTCATCGTCAGACTTCAATAACTATGTCTTCGAATGTTTCCTCTGCAGACTTCAATGAATATGTCTCAGAACGTTTATTCGGCAGACTTCAATAACTATGTCTTCGAATGTTTCCTCTTCAGACTTAAATGAATATGTCTCAGAACGTTTATTCGGCAGACTTCAATAACTATGTCTTCGAATGTTTCCTCTTCAGACTTGAATGACTATGTCTTCGAATGTTTCCTCTTCAGACTTAAATGAATATGTCTCAGAACGTTTATTCGGCAGACTTCAATAACTATGTCTTCGAATGTTTCCTCTTCAGACTTGAATGACTATGTCTTCGCATGTTTCCTCTTCAGACTTAAATGACTATGTCTCACAACGATTCCTCGATAGGCTTTAATGACTGTCTCCAAACGTTTCCTCGGCAGACTTCAATGACTAAATCTCAGAACGTTTCCTCGGCAGACTCCAATGACTATGTCTCTGAACGTTTCCTCGGCAGACTCAAATGACTATATCTCAGAACGTTTCCTCAGCAGACTCCAATGACTATGTCTCTGAACGTTTCTTCGGCAGACTTTAATGACTATGTCTTTGAACGTTTCTATGGCAGACTTTAATGACTATGTCTCTGAACGTTTCTTCGGCAGACTTTAATGACTATGTCTCAGAACGTTTTCTCGGCAGACTCCTATGAATATGTCTCAAACGTTCTTCGGCAGTCTCCAATAACTATGTCTCAGAAGGTTTCCAGACCAGACGCCGATGAATATGTCTCAGAACTTTTCATCGGCAAACTTAAATGACTATAAAGTCTTCGATTGTTTCCTTTGCAGTCTTCGATGACTATTAAGTCTACACACGTTTCTTGGCTGCCTTCTTCGGCATACTTCAATTGCTATAAAGTTTCCATCTAAACGTTTATTAGACAGACTTACCGTATTTGACAATAAAATTCCAAGCGTTTCCCCAGCATCCCGACTAGTACAGTTCAAAGCTGATATAATTGTCAGCTATTTTCTGCTTATCATTTATTACACCTGTCAGTAATGTATGTAAGTATATCACAGTTCTCATGAAAAGTTATGCTTACTTCGTAATGGGTCACAACATGAAACTATAAATCCTAGGGACTTGTAGGAAACATGAAACTAGTCAGTTGTCACCATTTTATTTTCTTGCGACATGACCTTGAAAATGTTCTCAGGGGGATATTTGCGTCAAGGTGAAAGAATCCTTTTTTTCTTTGAATAATTGACAGTTTCTATCCCAGTGGTGACCAAACAGATGTGACGACTTCTTAAGGAGCAAAACTACCGTGAATAGTTACGGTAAAGTCGCTCTTGGCCTCTACTTTAAAACTTACAGTAGTAAAGACATAAGGTCTTCAAAATGGCCATCTTGACACATGACTTTGAAAATAGCATCATTGTCAAATTGAAAGGCAACAGAGGAAAGGTCTTTTTAATAGTTGTTTTCAACAATTGGCAGTTAAATTTTTCATCCTTTTTTTGTTTCAATGGGGGCAGTAACTTTGCGTTAGTTTCAGCTTTTACCTCCTAACGTATATTTAGAGGTAGATATTATAATCATTTGCAATAATTAGGAAGTCGGAGGTTGGATATACAAAAACACTGGCAATATTTTTTTTAAATAAACCTTTAAGACTTCTGTGTACTGTAAAGATGTGTGAATAATTGTGTATTTTTATATACATGTACTGATATATACCCACAAATTGACAAAAGTATTTTGACATGCACCAGACAAAATTACAGAAACTCCATCTTGACAAATTAATAAAGTCAGACATATGATAACAGAAATTTCCTGTCGAACATATAAACGATTTCTCGACTATAATTGGTGTAAAAAGCAGCAGACATATCGCTAAACAACTGTATACGTTGTTAAATATATACTAGTAGGATATCTTTATTTAAAATCATAAAAATACACACAAATGTGATCAACTATAAACCGCAGAGAATTTTGAAACCAGATATTAGTTTAAGACTTCTAAGTTTATTTATCTTAAAAAAACTGTTAAATTCAATTATTTTGTTATGTAATAATTCCCTTGCGACGTTGATATCAATATCAAAATTAAATATTAAACGATGTTGTTCTGTTTCAGAAATCAAGTGTGCAATAATTATCTATTGTAAATCTGATTGGACATTGGAATGTTATTACACACAGTAAAACACAATATCTTTCTTTATAATGGACGCAAAGTAAACAATAAAACAATTAACAATGTATTTATATGTATTTAACTGAATTTATAATATCCGTAATAACAGTCCTGCCCGTTGTAGTGTTCAGTCTGATATGTCTTACATTGATACTCATCAACAATAGATCAACAAATCAAATTATATAAAATGTAATCAATAAGTTTTGGACGTCAGTAAATGGAATCATATCTCCAGGGAACGACACGTTGAGTGTACATTGTGATTCAGAATTACATGGCTGATTACGTCTTCACACTCTTATGTTGGTATAAAGCCATGATAGAATTCAGGGTTTTCAAAAGATTATTAGACAAACATTTTTGTAATCGATTCAAACAGTAATAAAGACAGTAAATAAACATTTTTCCTTCGGGCTATATATAGAACCGTTTATAAAGAACCCGTATTTAACCAACAAAAGCGTAATTTTATGTTGTGATGTCTTTAAATTATTAACAATGAGTTGTGATTTTGATTGGATAATTGTTTAGCGTCCAACCAGTAGTATTGCATTAATGGGAAGAAAAGAAGAAAATGTTGACTGTCGCTGTTAAAGTATGGGGATTAAGGTTGGGAATTTAGCTTTTTAGCAGCTACGAAAAAGAGCATACCCGGTACTTTTATCGACATCACCAACAGATAACTTTACCATACAGGACACGTGGCACTCTCCAAACAAGTCACCCTTTAGGTCCGCGATCAGGCATTCCGATATTTTGACAATCTGATAACGAGAAGCATTCCCTATCCGCCATGTAGCTCAGTGAGTCGAAATTTGGGAATCCATTCAGACAAGTTGTAGGAAACATGAAACTAGTCAGTTGTCAAATCAATACTTGTAACGAGTCAGCTATCATGTCAATACACGTTACAAGTCAGTTGTCATGCCAATACATGTAACGAGTAAGTTGTCAAGTCAATACACGTAACGAGTCAGTTGTCATGCCAATACATGTAACGTGTTAGTTGTCATGTCAATACATGTAACGATTCAGTTGTCAAGTCAATACATGTAACGAGTCAGTTGTCAAGTCAATACATGTAACGATTCAGTTGTCATGTCAATACATGTAACGATTGAGTTGTCATGTCAATAAATGTGACGAGTCAGTTGTCATGTCAATACATGTAACGATTCAGTTGTCAAGTCAATGCATGTAACGAGTCAGTTGACAGTCAATAAATGTAACGATTCAGTTGTCATGTCAATACATGTAACGATTCAGTTGTCAAGTCAATACATGTAATGATTCAGTTGTTAAGGCAACACATGTTACATGTAGTCAGTTGTCATGCCAATACATGTAAGAAGTCAGTTGTCATGTTAATACGTGTAACGATTCTAATGTCTAGTCAATGCATGTAATCGATTCACTTGTTAAGGCAATACATGTGAGGTAGTTGTAATGTCAATTCATGTAATGATTCGGTTGTTAAAGCAATACCTGTGAATTATTTATCATATCAATACATGTTACGAGTCAGTTGTCATGTCAAAACATGTAACGATTCAGTTGCCATGCCAATACATGTAATTATTCAGTTGTTAAGGCAATACATGTAACGATTCAGTTGCCATGCCAAGAAATGTAACGATTCAGTTGTCATGCCAATACATGTAATGATTCAGTTGTTAATGCAATACATGTAACGAGTCAGCTATCATGTAATACATGAGAGTCAGTTGTCATGTCAATATATGTAACGAGTCAGTTGTCATGTCATTACATGTAACGATTCAGTTGTCAAGTCAACACTTGTGACGAGTCAGTTGTCATGTCAATACATGTGAGTCAGTTCTCATGTCAATATATGTAACGAGTCAGTTGTCATGCCAATATATGTAACGATTCAGTTGTTAAGGCAATACATGTAACGAGGCAGTTGTCATATGTCAATACTTGTAACGATTCAGTTGTCATGTCAATACATGTAACGATTCAGTTGCCATGCCAATACATGTAATGATTCAGTTGTAAAGGCAATACATGTAACGAGTCAGTTGTCAAGTCAATGCATGTGACGAGTCAGTTGTCATGTTAACGCATGTAAGGAGTCAGTTGTCATGTCAATGCATGTGACGAGTCAGTTGTCATGTTAATGCATGTAAGGAGTTAGTTGTCAAGTCAATGCATGTGACGAGTCAGTTGTCATGTCAATGCATGTAACGAGTCAGTTGTCATGTCAATACATGTAACGATTCAGTTGTTTAGACAATTCGTGTGAGTTAGTTGTTCTGTTCATGTAACGAGTCAGTTGTCAAGTAAGTACATGTTACGAGTCAGTGTCAAGCAATACATGTAACGAGCAAGTTGTCAAGTGATTACATATAAAGAGTCAGTTGGTTAGGCAATTCGTGTGAGTTAGTTGTTCTGTTAATACATTTAACGAGTCAGTTGTCAAGTAAGTACATGTAACGAGTCAGTTGTCAAGTCAATACATGTAACGAGTCAGTTGTCAAGTCATTACATGTAACGAGTCAGTTGTCAAGGTAATACATGTGAGTTAGTTGTGATGTCAATACATGTCTCGAGTTAATTGATATGTCAATTCACCAAACGAGTCAGTTGGCATGTTAATACACATAACGGCATGTCAATACACGTAACTAGTCAATTGTCATGTCAATACATCTTACAATTCAATTGGCATGCCAATACACGTTATGAGTTTTGTTGGTATGTTAAAACATGTAACGAGTCAGTTGTCATGCCAATAGTAAATATTTAACTTTTAAATTTTCCTTTTGAAAAAATAAACTTTACGATGAAGTTATTTTACTTATGACATACGCCAAGATAAAAAAATGACGTCAAATTGAAAGGTTAATTTAAAATTTGCATAATGCCTAACATTCATAATTACTGACGAACAAAATAATATATTATTTGTCTGTTTTTTAGACAACTTAAGATCTTTACGACCACTTATGGCCTGAGTAACGGCAGTCGTAACTTAAGGAAATAATTTAATTGTTTTAAGACAAAAATGAATGATGATGTATGTTTACCGATTCTACCATTTTGACTATACAGGATCATATTTCTTCTCTCAACAAATTGTTTTGTTATATTAATGTTCTGAAATACTAAGATCTGTACATTCTGTAGACTGTAACATTAATCAAAACTGTAAGGCATAGTTTAATATAAAGAAACTATATCCTTTTTTCTCCAGACTGGTGTACAAACATCATCATAAATGGAGATTATAAATGTAATTTTTCATTCAGTTTTCCAGACAAGACAAAATGAATAACTAAATGTATTTTTTGTGTCATAATGAAAACTAACGTTGTCTTTTTGTCACGCGGGAGTAGGATTACCCGGTGTAAACGTGGACCTTGGCGGGAAAACTGTCAATCCTTGTCTATTAAGGTTAGAGTTGAGAAGTCCCTGCCGGCAGTGAGGATCAAACCGGAAACAATTAATAAATGTATAGTTTAAATGATTTGTAAGGTAAAATCTGATTGGCAAATTTAAATGGAGAAATGCATATTATACGATATAATTTGCGTTGGTCACGTGACCTATTCTTACGCCGTTCAAATTCAATAGTTCCATGACGTCATTGCAGGGGTCTTGGTTTTTTCCTAAAAAAATATTTTGAAAATGATTTTTGATGAGGGTAAGAAAAAAAATATTCTGAAGAAGGATTTCTTCTATATAAAATAATGCTATGCTAATAATGAAAAAAAATTCTGTCGCGACGGCTTAAAAAAAATTCTGACCAAAACAGAAAACCAAGCCCCCCACCCCCTTCAAGTTAAATGGTCTGTCCCTTAAGCTTTTGTTACACATTTTGTATGTGATCGTACATCCTGGCATACTTCTTGTTCATAGTTCTTTTACCATGAAATATTATAGGGTTATTGCATGAATATTGGGAAATATTGTCTCAAGCAAGTGTTATATTGCACGAGCTTGCGAGTGCAATACAGCATCTTGCGAGGGACAATATTTCCCAATATTCATGCAATAACCCTTTTATTATATAGTAATATTTTTTTTTGTGCTTTTAAGTGATTATTAATTATCTTTGCTATTTTGTAATATTTTACTAGGTCCAATATTATCATATTTTCACTTGGTCAATATAACAGATATATATTTTGATGTAGATTTACATATAATAAAAACAGATTTTTTTTTCAATTTTGTGTTTTTATTTGTTGCTCCTTATTGTTGTGAATATATGGCCACACACTCGAATTTCGTCCATACTCGAAATTTGGCAATTACCCTTCATTCGGCAATGTCAACAATGATCCCAAGGATAAATTACTTTTAAAATATCTTGCATTTATTGTTCAAACCAAATGACTCCTAAATAATTAAATACAATGCGTTTCAGCGAAATTAACGTCCGTTAAAGCGACACACTTTCATCGCCAAAATTTGAGTGTACTACTACTAGCATAAATTCCTGCTTTGAAACCAGCCACTTGTGCACAATATTTAAATCCCGTTTTGTTTTAGTTTACACTTGATTTTTTCCTTTGTTGGTCTATTAAATTTACTTTTATCTACAATCGAATTCATTTCCATTTGTTCAGTTTCAAGCGGTTCAGCTAATTTTCCCCTCGAGAGCAGATCATGTAGCTTTCGGCCATGTTTGTTTACCAAAAAACAGTAAAATATAAAGCCGATGTTCGGAACACATCTGCACTTTTCCCGGAAATTACATAAAAGGCCGAGATTCAGAGTAAAATATGATAATCTAATGTAACGATCCCGAGTTGTAACACGCGGACGCCCTGAACGTAGTCGGTCTGTCGTATTACCAATCTGCTGGTAAGCGTCTCCAAAGGCGTGAAATTGTGCTACAATGAACACTGTACGTTCTGGCAACAGCATTCTGTGATTCCCCGGCCTCGATTCGGCCGATAGCGATATTTCGGTTAGCACCATCCAACCTTGGCATAGCGTCACCTCATCAGAATTTTATTTTACTATGCAGTCAAGAAAAAAAATAGCGGGGTTTTATACCGATTGTCTTAGTTAAAAACAATACCCATGATTGCACGTGAAAGTCGACCCTTTTTTAGCAATGTGTAATTCATAATGTGTTCCAGATTTCGACCACAGTCGTTCACGGGTGGATGAACTTAAATGCTTTTACCTGGAAACCTTTAATTAATTAAGGTGTAATTATGATGTTGTGTATATATTTGAATATTTATAGGTTATTTGTCCGAAAAAAATGATTTGAAAAAATAATCCGATGTTGAGTTTCTTTTTTGAGTGAGTATATATTATAGGATTAAAAACCTCAACCGGAAGTAATCTAGACCAATCAAATAAACGTATTTCTAAATATGCAATTCATATTAGAATTATTGCGATGTAAAAGTTGTTGGTATACGAAAGAAATGGGTACATTCATGCTCTTTTGGGATCTCTCACTTGCGTAGAGACATAGAATAAATGTCACAAGGGGAAGAGAACTTGATCTTGTCCAAAGACGTATATAATAACATATTAGTCTACCTCCGTTTGATCTCGATTTTATTGATATAGGATTTACGAATGAGGGAATGTAATGATTTTCATCATATGCAAAAAAAAATACCACTCTGCGAGTGTTGTTCTTTCTTTGTTAGATTGAAACAACGGCTGAAAATTACCCCAAGGAACATTAACTATCTACGTAATTCATTTTATTGATGGGTCTATACAAGAACACACTGTAAATAATGACATAGTACAAGGTCAATCACATTTGATGCCGCAAGGCGGCTTAATTTGTTGCCATCATAATGTTTTAGCATTGACTTCAAAAAACACAAATTATAACTTGTGTATCTAATGTGTTATTACAGCTCTTTACAAAATTAATAAACACGTTTTCAAGGAAATAGTTTGGATAATCATGTCAAAATATTTATGGTTTTAAATAAAAATATAAATTTTTAATTAAATTTACCATGTTGAGAGCCCAATGACAAAAAGAAGTTTAGTTATTGTTTCCTCAGCATGCAAGAACGAAATAAGATCAGCTACAAGCTGAAAAGCCAATCCGCAAAGTCTGTTAAATGTGCGATTTTCAACAGATGGTAGTTTGCTGTGCTGTTATTTCATTAAGTTTTGTACTGCAAAGTGCATGAAATAAATCCGCAAATGCAATAACATTTTTGACATCTTGAAGTAAATAGTCAATCTTGTCAAATACATGTAAGTTATTTTGCATTATCAGATATTCGTTTACAGTATTGCTGTGTTCGAAATTAAACTTTTAATTGATATAAATTTTTCGAAGCTCTGTAGCCAATCGGTCAGAAAGGCTTAAAAACTGACAGTAGTCAAATAGATTCTCTTTTCGTCCGATTACCAGCCTTTTTGGCTGTCAATGCAACGACGCCTAGTTTGTCTAGAATGGCCAAATGATAGCCGTGCTCAAACTATCACGATCCAAGCTTCACCAATCACAGCGCATTTGATTGCATATGAAGACACATTTAAAACATGATTTCCATATCATAACGGGTATAACCAAAGTCTAACGTTGAAGAACGTGGATGATACTGCGGCCGATTTGAAAAAGGTCATGTAATGTTCTGTGGCTGATTGGTGCTAATCATTTTGCTACTTTGTTTTCTATCTTATGACGAAATAATAATAATAGATTATACCTGGAGGATAATTTTCCAAATTTCAAATTAAAAAGAAAACATTCCAATATTATAAATTTATTAGATTTGAACTAGGTTGCTATGGAATTTATCAACCCGGCAAAATTGTGATATTCATTTTTTTGAGGGTTGATAAATCGAAAGCAACCTAGCTAAAAGCAAATAAAATTATGGCACAGACAAAAATGACAGTGCAGTTTAATTCATCAGCATTCGTATTTTTTTATGTTGGTTAACAACGGAAAACAGAATTTGGAGAAAGTTTTGTTAAGATATTATTTCATTGGCTAAGGAAAACAACAAAACCTATCAGAATCGCCGATAAGTCTGGGGAAGTCCCCGTGCTATAAACAACAAAACCTATCAGAATCGTCGGCGATTCTGATAGGTTTTGTTGTTTATAGCACGGGGACTTCCCCAGACTTATCGGCGATTCTGATAGGTTTTGTTGTTTATAGAACGGGGACTTCCCCAGACTTATCGGCGATTCTGATAGGTTTTGTTGTTTATAGCACGGGGACTTCCCCAGACTTATCGATAAGTCTGGGAAAGTCTCCGTTCTATAGTTTTTTATTAAACAGGGTAACTATCAGTTTTTGCATTACCTTGTGGCTTATTTTTTTAATTTAAGGTAGCAATCACAAATACTTACAAACTCTTTTGATATTTTCAGGGCCGAGATAAATTGCAATCATGTACTAAACATCAATGACACACTATTTTTCACAATCGAACTCACAGCACAAACACAATTACCATGTGTAATGTGCAATTACTAATTCCATGGATAAATGATATTAAACTTACTTGATTTGGATAACACGTAGCTGTCTGATGTGGTAGTCATGTTAACGAAGTTTTGTATCTCTGTTAGATTGCCAGACAAATGGGACAAAGGCACGGCGTGATTATAAGCCCTTTGCATTGAGTAAGCCTCTTGGTCAAGTATAAATCCTGTACCAAAATAGAAAATAAAATGGTCAACACCAAAATACCCAATGTTTGATTTGATACAATACTTTAAGAGCAACACAGATGCAGACTTTGATACCAGAGTAAACGCCGTTTACCACGTGTGCAGCAACAACTGTCTACAATTTTGTAGTTTAACTGGAGTTACTGTTGCTTATGTTTATAATTTAGTTGGCCTTATTCCGTTTTTTTTTTCAAATTAATTTAACAATTGACAGTTGTTTATATTCGTATGTTTTTTTAAAAATTATTTGATATTTGACAATTGTTTATCTCTGTTTTTTACATGTTTTTCTCCTTCTGTGTTTCAATTCGATTGGTTTGTTTGTATTTAATGTTTTTCTTCTACTATAAACCTGCACCTCATGTGAACCACCTAAATGAACAAGTCACAAGTTGTACAGTTCTCTGGAGTATGTAAAGCATTATATATTTCCTTCTCTGTAGTATGTATATCATTATATATACTTTTACACATGTAGTGCAATCTTGATAATAAGGTCGATATCCCAAAACAAAACCAAATGAAATTAGAAGTACACTGGACAACTAAGAACAAACTCTAGATCTTAAACACGAAATCAATCTAGAATACAGAATCTGATTCTGTTAAAAAACTGACACATCAAGGCTTCACAAAAGAGACTGATTAGAATATTAATTAGCACTGCGACTTAAGAGGAGACAATGGCTTTTCAGAACAGAATAAAGACATAGGGTATAACAGAGTTCACATCAGTAAATCCTGTAACCTTTCCCTCTATGTGTTATCTCATGAGTGTACTTTCAAATGGTCTAGAGCAGCAAGAAGATGTTTGATACAACACAGTTTGTGTATAAATATATGTTATAACTGTTTTGTCAACGGATGTACCAGATACAATGATGACAGTGCATATGATATGTCTTATGGACTGGTATACAGTTTGTTTATGACGTTTTTACATATTGTCAAGAAAAGCGCAAGGCTGTTTACAATACAATTTATCACACAGACGATTCCTATATTAACAATAATATGTTATGATATAAAGACAAAACCTGTGATTATTTTAGTATAACTGGTTTGTTTTCAAAATCATGGAATGGAATAAAAAAAATTAATGTCTTTATAAAATAAAGACGATGGTAAAATTAAATGGCAAAGTCATTGAAACAATAAACATAATTAGGATTAAAGTGTAAGAATCTTTGTTTTCCATGACAACGAGAATTCTGTCAAACAATCACATTTCATTTATCAATAAGAAATTGTTTTCATTTCAGTTTTCCTCAAAACAAAAAATCATTACGGTTTCTTTTCGCCTGATAATTTTCTAATATTGGATGATATTTTTTAATCTATTGAACCATGTCAGATTCTGTATGTTACCATTGTTGAATCTAATAATTACTGAAGATTGACTGCATTCTAACAACATTCTACCCATTATATAGGGCATTCAGTATGTTTTATAAAAATATACGTCAATTTAATATACATAATGCCGTTTGCTATCCACCCTGTAAGTACGTGTATTCAGTTTTCGACATGTACATGTAATAACTACAACACTTAAGTCTAGTAATTCTCACTTAGAATCAAACATGACGTTAATGACAATCTACAGCCACTGCTTGGGAGTCTAAAAGTGGTGTTGTCTATGTAGATTAAGGCATGGGGGACTTCATAATTATAACTCAACTGGCCTTTCTGTGTACTGCATTACAGACAATGCTGTAATTCATGTTGATATGCTGTGTTGAATGTATAGCAGTATCTATAAAGTTGTAGGGAACATTACCATTTCTCAAAACGGGGGTATGTACTAAAACAAAAAAGGGTTGACATCCTTTGAACAGATAATTTTATACTCAGATACGTCATTTCTGCCGAATTGTTGATATGTGTTCTGATGGTTATACTAAAAGTTACGTGACCCGTGAAGTGCGTTTTTTTTCCAACCTTTTCTAATTCAATATTGTAGAAAAAAAGTTGACCAATATAACCTGTCTATATTTAAGCACTGGAAAATCTCCCTATCAAAATGAAAATAAACGGTATTCAGAAAAAACATACAGAATTCTGAATGAATGTTTGCGAAAAAATTATTTGCTAGGGGAATTTTTGAGCAAATAATACAGCACCGAGGGTAATTTTTGTAATATACCCCGGTGATGCCAAAATTGACTCAGGAAATTTTCATCCCTTGACTGGTATTTTTCACCAATATACCCTCCCAAACATCGTATATCTATTCATTATTCCACCTTGTAACTTTTATAATACCAAATGTCATGTGCATTTTGTTAATAGACAAACAATTATTTATATCTTACTTGAAGGTATTTAAAATAGTATTAAAAGGGGCGACATTATTTAAATTTACATATAACAGGTGTTTTGATGATTTTGTCTGATATCTTTTGTTGCTAAACAAAACTTTTGTCAGTGTCATTTTATATTAAGTATTTTTTTTTCAATTAAATTTAGCACTCTACTTTAATATTTTCTATGGATAGCTCAGATACCATCTGAAATTGAGGTTGTTCATTGGATCATTAACTTTTTATACGCATGCATGTTAACGTACAGCTCGCACCTGCGATGGTCACAACTGAAGTTATTTTTCAAAAATCTTGGAAATTGAATTAAAAAGCTGTAAAATTATTTTGTTTTGCTAAAATATTGTTGTATTTATAGTATTTAAGGAGGTTTTTTTTTGTTTTAATTTTTAGTACAAACCTGTAAGTTAATAAAAGGTATCTTATGATAATGAACAGTTTGCGGTTAATCGTTCAATTATTTTGCACAGGGAACCATTGACTTTTCTATGAGTCGAAACGACGTTTTGGAGTCATTAAGGTTTAAAAATGTCTGTCTGTCCATAATTTCCGTCAAACATTCTTATGATATATGATTTACAGACAGACATATATGATTTGGCGACTTGTACCAATAAATTGTAACTTTCAGACCTTAAGACCACTACTTCCTGTTTGGCGAGAGTAGTGCAGTGTTTTTCACAAAAAGGCATCAGTGTAAAATACATCGTAAGTGCTGACGTCACAATGCATTTCCTTTTGATCTTCCAACACTTATGATAAATTTAACACTTACGACTTTTTTGTGAAATCGACGACGGGATCTAGATCGTATCAAATTTTTAAACAATGAAACATTTTTTTGGTACATAGTAGCACAAAAAAAATAATAACTTTGTTGTGCTTTATTTGCATTAGCTGGAAGATAAAATAGGTGTTCTTTCTTTAACCTTTTTAGCGCACGAGACGTATACTCGCATACTGGAAATTGCAAAAGCGACGAATTCCGTATTCAAAAGACTTATAGGAAAATTAATTGGGCGGAGTGAATATCCAAAATATGATCACCAGTGCCGCAAAACGCATCAGATTAAACGAGTGCGCGGAACTTGTTTATATGAGTGATCATATTTTGGATATTCACGATGCCCAATTGATTATCCTATTTATTAATTAGATCAAAATTGTGTTTGTAAAATTTTAATGCTTAATCTTAAATTTTATGAACGGCGGATGAATATCTGTGTAGTACAAAACCAAGTGACATTTTGGCGGGAAAAAAACCGAGAGTGAAACTAAACGATAATTTTCACATATGATTTTTACCGTAATTTTCTGTCACTCGGAAAATTCGATATTTCATCTCTATCTATATAATAATAATGGTTCTCTTGGTCGTCATTGGTTCGTTTCAGTTGTCATGCAACTATGTTGTAATATTCGTTATTTAAGCCACATTAAGACGTGGTATTTGTGCTAATTCAAAACTGACAAACAAGACTACAAGACTAAGAAATCGAGAGGTTATTAATATTCCTTAACATAAATGTAAGACCAGGATTTAGGTACACAATCAGTCGTGTGTGCCTATTGTAAAATGGGCTCAAATACCTTGTTTCCAACAGATGTTGTAGCTAACGCAAATATTTATAAAACATTCAAAGAAGTAATACTTTATCACCCCTCCTATCAAACAAAGGAACTCTCTGTAAGCAATTGTGACAAAATATGTATAAAACATTAAAAAAACGTTTGGTACTTACCTATGTTTATTAACATTTTACGATGTGGAAGTGGTTCTGAATTCATGTAAAACATCCACACGACGAGAAATACATATTCCAAGGCTTGCAAATTCATGGTGTCAAGTTCATGAGTGTGCAGTTTTAGGCGGAATATCTACCATACACTTTCAACCCTGTACAACAACACGTTTTTGTCTGTTTGAGTATTTGACTTGTTATAACTGTGTTAGCTGCTTAGTACCAGCAACAACTTTCTAATTCCAATTATAAACACTTAACACTTCCTAACTCGAACTTCTCATTTGTACGATACTGCACATGCGTATAATAATTTCCCATTTTTTGTACCTACAATTTCAGTATATACAGTCACTTGGGACCAGTAGAGTGTCTCAGGATAGCATCTACTGTTGCTCACTTCAGAGATTGATATCCGGCCTAATGCTTTCACAGATGTAATGCAATTTAGAATACCCATGACGGCGCAGCCAAGTCAATATTCCGGGAATCCATTTGATTTCATTCATTATGCATGGTCCACAGTATTTATATTGTATAATGACACCCATCAAGATCGAATGTGTTCATAGAAAAACACTTGTAATTGCTATATAAGCCTCCGTTTAATTTATTATTATTTCAAATCAATATGGTGAAACACCTCGTCGATCGTACCATTACCAATTAAGCAAGCGGTGTTGAATGTAATCAGACATCACCGATTTCTAATAACATCGCTGTAAATGTTCAAGAAACAAATCTTTAGCTAAAGTAATAGATACTTGAACTGTCAGTGCTACTGTTTCGATAAATGCTTTTAAAAACGTTGATAAAACCATATTTGTATTCGTTATAGTAATATCATTTATCACGCAATTCTAATAATGTTTCGTCAATCTCTGAGTACGTTGTATTTTATTGATGAAGTCCTTTTATATATTAAAAGAAAAATATTCCATGGAAATAGACTGATAAGTTCAATAATTAATATGGATATATTGGGCCACATTTTTAAATCGGTTTATATTGTTTACATGCAGATTTTTTTTTAAAGAAAGTAGAATAAATTTATTAAGTGAACAAGAATATGTAATTTAAGTATTTATTTGATAGTAGAAAAATTTAACACAATGTCCTTAATAATACCATGTCTGAAAGAACTGACTGACCAAGACACAAATGAAATAAAACAAATACATTAAATAAGTATTATTCTGTTAACTCGTTCATTGTCCTTATGATCTGATCTTGTACGGCATCGTTTGGCTGAGAAATGATGTCTTTTTCTTCACAATACAATTAGTCATATGACCATTGATTGTAGTTACTGCTGATGACTTTATTCCATAGGGTTATTATAATTCACAGACAGCTTTTCCGAATTGTTTCGTGAACAAACACAGTTTTCAAATTGTTTTTTACACAAAGTGTAGCTATTGATTATTTCATTGGAGTTTAGTGCAAACGGTTTTTTTTATACTGTTCCATCGCACTTGTCTTCTCGCTTCAGCAAAGTCGAGATTTTATTCGAATCTATTGTTTAAGAATGATTTTTCCGTATTATAAACTGATAAGACAATTTCTATCGAAAACTGTAATGCCTTATATGCCGTCTTCTGGTTTACGGACATTGCATCAAACTTTTGACTATAGCATATTAGAAAATTCTTATGAATGAGACAATGTGAGTCACATAACGAGCTATTACAATTATGTCATCTACGAGCAATTCCAAATTATTGTGTTAAGTTCATACATTCAACGTCCAGAGAATGGCTGAATATCTTTATTAATACAACATAGTTGTGTTTTTTCCATTTTTTGTGTTTCCCATTATGTAACATAGTTTCGAAGATTAAAATATTAGCAGTCGTGGACAAATATTTACTGTTAAATTGTTATGTCAAAATTGAAATTGTATAAATTGATTTCGATATTTACAGTTCTAGAATGTTTTTGAAGAATGTACCTGTTAAAATCAGCAAACACTCTTTTTATTCAGAGCCATAAAACATTAAAATGCTAATTCTCCGTGTCCAATGACAAAGCAAAACGAAACAAGTCCCTGATAAACATAAACACACACAGAAAACCGCTAATGAGCAACACGAATGCTACAAATCAGGTACTGTGGAAATGTATTTAGATTCATTTCATATTTCACGTCTGCGGTATCGTTTAATGCGATGATCTAGTCTTATACATATAAAATGCAAAAAGTAGAGAAACATATTATGGTTGTATAGACAGATCTTAGGTCATCTGTTTAAATCGACGGATCTACGAATTCGTGCTGGTGTCCGGGAGAAGCTTTAATAGCATTGTCATGAATTACTGTTTAAGCAGCTCATAATTGTTACTATCTCTCAGACTTACGCTTCTCAGAAATGTTCACAGAGGTCAGTACACACATGATTTGTTTGAAACTACATTGGGAATTATTGTTAATTTTCATCAATTATTAATAATTGGTAGTGAGTATTACAGATTTTTGAGTTAAAAATAAAAGAAAAGTCTTAGCTTAGTGTTATAGTCATATTTGACCAGACTCAATCACAAAATATTGAAGAAAATTGCAGTCACGTATAACAAAAAACTCACAAACAAAACAAGCCGCACCCAAAACATAACCGAACTAAAAAGTAATAGGAACCGTTGAACAAAGGATTGAAATCTGTAAAATATACATAAAGATAACCTCAACGTGAATGGCGGAATTCCTCGTATGATCAGGCTTATACAGCAAAAACCTTCCAGGTACAAACATAAAATTATTTGCAATGCATTAACATATGGTGTTCAAAAATGTATAGCTTTAAGCGTGAACACATCAGAAAAAAATTGGTAGCATTTTCTGTCACTAGAGATATAATAAAGTCCAACAAGAAAAAAGTATATGGTCATGCTGCAAGAATTGAACAACATGTAAATGCATTTTGTTATGGAATGCTTTGTAATTATGCACTGAATAGACGAAAAGAATTTTTTTTTAGGTCGACATTAATAACAAAAATAAACAACCCCCTACACAAATTAAAATGTGGATTTAGTAATCGTTAATTTGTATAAATGAATCGATAAGCTTTAAATGAAACATCATTCCAACCCTGTACCATCCAATTGTAGGCCACACGGATTTTTTAATCTGAGTACTATCTTGGGTAAAAAAGTTCAAGGTCAAATATAAAAACTAATTGCGCAATTCTAACTTTTTCTGTCTAAAAGTCGCTACAGTGGAAATGTCAAGAAAGCAAGTGCTGCAAAAAGTTGCTAAACAGAAATAGGAAATTTAAGTCATCTGACTCGTCGTATAATTCAGAGTTTAACCAGCCTTGTAGATGTCAAGATAAAGAGATATTGGCAAGGAAAAAAGGTGTCAAGTTAATTGTTCAAAACTCTTAATGGACTTAACGGCTTCTAGGTGGACTGTAATGACCTCTAGCTCTACAAAATAGGTCTACGATATACATGTAACAATAATACTAGAGTTTATAAGTAAAGGTCAATTTAAATGAGATGCAGATATTTGTGCATGTAGGGACGACCAATCCTTCGCGAAACATTCAAATTGTACGATAAAAGACATTTTTGCATCACTACTTTGGAATGTAAGAGTATGCAAAACAATAATAAGTGCATTTTTCTTTGATGCTAGTCCGATTGTGTTTTTAAAGTTTGCTCCCATGCAAACAATAGTGTGACGTGGTGTTCAAAGTAAACCTGTTTGTGGTTGCCATTATTAGATGTTACACTCTAATTTAACTGCTACATTTTTTTTACTTGTTCGTATAATTATATGACTATTGGGAAGAAAGTATGGGTCTCGGTTAATGATGCACCAAACGCTACCTCTCCTTAAGCTATTAGCTTGACTCGTTCATGTTCTAAGTAATGATTCAGTGTTATTTCAACGCTTCCCTATACATCCCGGTTCTCCCACAAAATGTTTAGGTTGTTGTTATAATTATTATCATACATAAATCATATTAACTGCACACGAAAATAATACCATATCATTTTACTTAAATTATGACATATTACAAATCAACTCATTTTTTAGACTGGATACATGAGTACATTATGAAGCAGAAACACGATAACATACGGTCAAAAGCACTGACATACTTATGCATTATAGAAATAGGTCCCGTTAAATTGTATTGAATTACTGAAACACCAACCAATTATCTACATATTTGACAATGCCATCAATAAAACCACACTTTGATGTGAATTTAACAAACAAAGACTTCACCATAATTGATATTTACTGTTCATCATATGAAATCAATTGGTGTCAGTTTTATTTGTAACGCACATTAAGATCATTGTAAAATAAGTTAGATCTAATACTTTGTCATTAAATTCTTTTTCGACGTTCTTTCTTCTCAAAGCTAAACACACAATGAATTATATGGTTATATGTGTTATATCGTTAACAAATTGAGTTTTAGAATCAAAAGTTTATTCTTTAGCTAAAGATCAACTACATTTATAAATTATGTAGTAGGTAGCAAAATATGTTACGGTAACCGTGAGTCTGGTAGATATTATTTAATGAAACAAAACAGGTACGGATATACTCATACCCTACAGTAAATGCCATGTATATATCATGTATGTGTAAGTTTGTATAGAGAAATATTTGGAATGTACAATAAAAAAGGAATTATCATGATGATTACTGGAAAGCAGACGGTCTCATCAAAATAAACAAAATATATATAT
The DNA here is from genome assembly GCA_944474755.1 of Limnoperna fortunei. NCBI lineage: Eukaryota > Metazoa > Mollusca > Bivalvia > Mytilida > Modiolidae > Limnoperna > Limnoperna fortunei. The sequence goes on from OX104115.1 coordinate 87,404,551, forward strand.
GAATATACTCCTTTCAAAAATGTAGTACTTTCATGTTTGAAAATTATAAGCATTGACGGGTACATACCAGAAATGAAACATTAATCTAGACGGACTGAAATTTGATGTGTATTGATGACAGAGTTTTTGTGATAGAAATAAAGTTTTTATTGTTACTTTATTCCTTTTTTTCTTTTAGTCACTGGGGAATCCATTTTGCTTAATTGTAAGTCATACCTTGTTAACTTTATGTTGACTGATAAAACATTATACAAACGAGCCGATCAACGCAACCTGATAAAAACATTAATTTAAACGAGCCGATCAAAATTCCTTTTTAAGTCCTTTACAATTTTGAATATTGAATATCAATTTGAAATTTTGCAAACTAAAATATATGTATTTTGTTATATAAAACTAGTCGTTTGTTGTTTTTCTTGTGTGTTTGTTTGTTCCAAGTATTTGTAAACAAATATTTTTTTTTAAATATACACAACTGATGTTAAAAAAACAAGCAAAACGTATCCACATTTGCAGAAACTATTCATAACAATGTACATCGTCGGAAGTGATCAACTTTGGCTTAGAAGTGGAAGTTTAGATTTGCACAGAAGACGTAAGTAATTTCTAATAGGGTTGACTGGTTTGGCGTGAAAACCATTTCCACTCGACTTATATGCGCTGTTTATAACAGTTTTAACTTGTAAGAATGTTGAAATTATGCCAACACAGTGCAATTCTAAAGTGTGTTACACCCCCCCCCCACACAACGCCCGTGTAAAAGGTATGTTTTGCATAAATATCTGGGAAGTTCATATTTGTATACACCTAACTGTTGCACGTTTTACAAGGCAAACTAATGTCGAGGACCATATATGAGTCTCAGTCTTTCATAAATTTATCATAAATATTTATATATATAACAAATTTCTTAAACTGACATACTACCAAAAATTTGATTAAGCATACAGTTTTTATTTAATGCCCAGTCATCGGTTGTGGCTTTATGTCCCTAGCACATAATAAATTTGGTAACAGTTAACATTATTTCAATTAAGTCTAGAATGAGTTATACTAACCAATCGTATCCGCCTCAAACATAGCAATGACGACAACGTATACATTACGCCCTGATTAAACACTTTATAAAATACAAATCTCATTTTCTCTGACACTTGAAGAACTGGCTCGCAATTTTAAACAACAATTTTTCTCTGATTGCAATCAAGCATCGAGAATGATGAATGGGTAGGTACAGTAAGGTCAGATATCCTCCCTAGGTTATGTGGGATAATAATAACACAATCTCGTGCTAATCGCTGATGATGTTTTTAGAGTGTCATTTCGCTGTAGAGAGATTGATTACCACCAAAATAAAAGAATTTTTCTTGCATCTCCATACAACGTCCAGATGAAATAAGAAAAAACTTTAAATTTTATTGATAATTTATTTACAGCTTTAATATTTCAGTTTCCATTGTATGTCAAGTTATGACAGTCTAATCTTATTTTTCTTTACATATTCTCTAAAACTTTCAGCTTTTCTTGTTTAAATAACGTATTGTGCTATAAGTTTTTAACATTCACCTTGCCATTACTTTTATAATACGGTTCAGTTAATATTTTAATATATTTTGTTGAACCGAAACAACAAGGTTTTAGAAGAACGCATTTTAAATTTAAATATATATTATTTTCTTAGACCTTAGTTTTGATTGTAAGGATTTGAAAATAAGCCTGTCTAAATAATACAATAATAAAGTTTTTTTCTAACTAAGTAATATATATGTTTATCACATTTTACCTTTTACTTTTAGATTGTAATACTTTTTGTTAGTTACGTCCTGAACTAGGAAACAGAAGTACTAGAAGTACGGAATTAATTTTTTTTTAAATATATGTTATCATGTCACACCAAGTGTTATTCAAAACTGCATTCAGAAGAATCGTTTTCTGTCTGGAGATTCTTGTGTTTATGTAAACGAGACGTGTTATTTGGTTGAGTATCAGGAGAATAAACAATCATTGAAGAAATGTTTTACTGTCGGCTATTTTTGACTTCTAATCGACAACATATAACTAATTACATTTCATACGTTGAATCGTTCCGGAGAACCATAGATACTTTTCACGAAGATATCTGATTTTGACATAATACAACTTATCATCTGGCCCTTCTAACTTCATCCATAACAGCTAAAATCAATCGATATCAAAACTCGGCTGTTTTAAAGGCTTACTTGGCGTTAGCCCAAATCATGTATTAAACTAATCAAAATAAATATACTAAAGTACCTATTATGGTATCATAATAGCATTGTAAAAAGTGCATTGCCATGTCAATGTCATGCGCAGTAAGGTCATAAATCCATTATAAACGACGTCAAAACATATATGTAGATTTTCGTCTATATATAGCAGGTTGATAAAGGTCTCTTAGTTTAACAAATGCCCAAAGTATTTTTTCCTTACACAACAGTTCTTTTTAAGGTTAAGAAATATTACTAGTTTGTTTTTGAGTGTGATGCATGTAAATCCTACTTTGTTAAATATCTGACAACTGTATTTCATCGAAAGGCAGTAATAAAAAAAATCGAAAACATATTTGTCATTTTTAGTGGTCATGTTCAAATATAATACAATATGTTACAATATAGATATAACAATTATTGTTTTCAAACACTATTTATTATATCTATTGATACAATTGTGCTCCCCTATTTGCCCTTCTTATCTTATTCGTACAAGGCATTTTTCAGACAACTGGCAAAACTTTTTATATATTTCTGCTTTCACGATATTGTCGATGTGTTCGCCTACAATGCACGTTTTAGATTACATTTATCTCAGTGGGCTTTAAACTTTACATAACAAACAATTAAAATTGTACTTCGTATGTAGATCAGAATCTTGATATCAAAAACATAATCCTATTAAACGTTTACTTATACTACAGGCCAGACGAATATTTCCCAATGATCCCTTTATCCTTAATACTCCCGCAGTTTTTTTAGTATATCTAGCACATATAATAAAATATTCCCGGGGCTATGATTCCTACATTATTGTCTTTGACAGAGAATTATTGCTCACAGAAAATCTGATAACGAAAGAGTATTCTGGGCATTAAATTGAGATAGTCCATATGAAAATTTCAAGGTCTGCGAAATAAATAGGTAATCGGGTAACATAAATAGATGCCTGTCAGACTAATTTTGACCTTAAGTATCTAAGTAAGTGTCACTACTGAAAACATGTTTCTCAACATTCCGGAAAAACTGATACCACGCGTCCAATTAGACGGTTCAATACTGCTTTTTGTTTTCAGTGTTTGCTTGTTGGGTGTTGTATGCATTTTCTGTTAACCATGGCTTTAGAATGAAGTTTAGTAGGTTTAAGTTCTTTTAAGTCATTTAACTTTTGATTTCTATGTCCAGAACTAAATAATGGCTAAAGTAGGTATAAATATTGTTGAGCTGGTCAGTAACATTACAGTAGGGGACACCTTACATAATAGTATTTTTAATATAAACTCATTATTTCGACATCAATGCAAACATATCGCTAATTTATAACCAGTAAGTATACTTTAAGTGTAGGAAAAGTGCGAATTGACCACAGTCTGCCTATAATTTCAAAGTCACTTATTTATTTTTAACGCAATTAATCCACTGATGAGTCGTCACTGCAGGAGCAAAGTGCAAATGCATGTTCGTTGTTTTACGACACATTTTGTTTCTGTCATTAAGTATACTTTTTTCTTGTTTCCGTCTATACATTTCTCACGACTTAGAATAAAAGACGTATAATTAATTATACGATAAGGTACCTATTATAATAACTTGCATATTGATTTAGAAATCAAGTAGTCTGCAATGTCAGTTACATGCTTAGTTTATTTATATGCTACTCAAACCAGTCGTGTTTTCAATACACATTTATAAGAATAAGTCGTTCTTAAGGTCTGACAAGGTAACATTCTTTAAATTTAGAATGGGAGAGAACGACTGTGTGATACTTGTTATTTATATAATAGCAACCGAATATGATGGTCAAATATTGACATGTATGGAAGAGTTGTCAATGCAGTGTTTCATTTACTTCAAGAAGGTACAATGTTCTACAGGTTTTGTAAGGCGATATCGATAATCAGGGTTGGATACCAATAAAGACTTTCAACAGAATAAATTTGTTGTTTCCCTTTGGTATACTGGCTTATTGTATTTGTACTCTTTTCTTGCCGATTAACGAGATTGTTGTATATTCATATAAAGATCAAAACACAATCCCGGGTTGTAAGTGAAGTTGCGTGCTCTTGGTGCACTTGATTTTGTTTGTTTGTTTGTTTGAATGGTGTTTTAACGCCACTTTCAGCAATTTTTCAGCTATTTCATGGCGTCCAGTTTTTATTGGGGGAGGAAGCCGGAGTACCCGGAGAGAACCCCCGACCTGCGGTAGGAAAACTGGCAATCCTTGTCAATTAAGATTGGAGTCGAGTACACCCTGCCTGCAGTGAGAATCGAACCCGCAATCTCAGTGTTGACAGACCACGTGATCAATAGAAGACGAACTACCTTGACCACTCGGCCACCGAGGCCCCTGGTGCACTTGATATTTGTTTTATATGCTACTAAAACAAACAGCGTCTTTTTATTTTTTTTTTTAATTTGGAAGACAAGATATGTATCGTAAAACGACAAACTAGACTGTTTTCAATAATAGCATAATTCATACAGTAATTACATTGTAAAGTATCCAATAATCAGATATGTAACTTATAAATTTATTTGATAAACAATTTATTGTCTTTGTAATTAATTTTTTTGAAACTGCATTTTAAAAAATTTTTAAAGTTAATTCCAACATTCTGCAGCAAATCATCTAGGATTATTGGTAATAAAAACTTCAATAACTACGGAAACCGTAAGTAACGACTTGCCACATATAAATAGATATCACATGAAGCTTCCGATATTGTAAATATTCCACCATGTTGTGTTTTAAACACTTCAGGAGTTATCTGGCTTTCCGCTGGCTTCCTCCGTTAATTGAAATTTTAAATATAAAGTAAAAGTTAGTCATCAAGTGAAACGAAATTAATGAAGTCTAAACCACATTACGAGTTAAAGTTAAAAAACGTGTTTTAAGGACATTTAAATGCTGTTAATTTTAGGTTGATTAATTTAAGTAGCTTGCGCGAAATTCGAAATTATGCAATTCAAAAAAACAATAATAATGCCAACATAATATGAAAACATTTAGAAATAAGTCATTTCTACACCATGTAACACTACAAGTATGTGCACATTATTTGTAAACAAAAAAGCGAAAAAGGGTGATGATAAACTGTTGTTTAGTCCACTGACAAATGTTTTGCTCCCATTAAAAGTAGACATGGGCACTTCCCATATTATCGACCAAAGGACAAATATGTTATCATCTGGTTTGCAAACAAAATTATTGGCCATTAAACCTATCCAAAAAAGGACAGGTGATTTGCTAATACAGTTTCCATAATAATCTAGTTGTGACACAAAAGAATATGTATTTCTGGTTTTCAGTGATTTTATCTGCATAGATTTTTACATTGATAAAGGCATGATATCAAACCATCAGTTTGTAGGCTATATTAAGGGATACAAGGAGAAGCAACTACGAATCAAATTTGTTAATGTAAGAGATACATGTAACCTGTAATTACAACAATACAAGGGTGAAAAAAGAGCGGCTACTAAATATGTTTAAAGAGCAAAGGATGTTTCACTCTCGCAATTAGAATTCTGATCGGATATCGCAAAACGACGGAGGTCAGTTGGTTGGTTATTTGTTAATCGTGTGTGCAGTAAAAAATGTACATTTTTCGTGTCGCTTTGTAACTTTACCAAACTATTGCAATATACATTTTGTATGATACAAATTTAGTTCAACAAAATGCAAACTGCAAACACTGCGTCGATTGTAAAGGTGGACATGATGGTCAGAATGATTATAGAAAACAAATTTATTCCAACATAAAAGCAATGATAAACGTAGACATACCAATATAGTGAAATTGAGACTACAGGACGCAATATATAAATTTAAAACAATACACATCAACGTATATAAATAAGTAAATGTCTAATTACATATTAAAGATGTGCAACATATTTTATTTAAAAAAATAATAAGAAGAACTTAGCAGTGCGTCGCATGCTAGTTAAATTGTATTACAATAAACAAAATATATTATCTAAACACTTAATGACAATTGAAAATTTTCTGTTTTTGTGCATGTATACTCTGGATGTTAAGTCTCACTACCTGGATTCAAATAAAACGTATTACAAAGTATTTTCGAAGCTTCGTTGACGACCTTGAGGCTAATTGTAATTAACTGTTGATTACGTGACTGATCATTATTTGTTTTAAACAATAAAAGTTAAGAACAAAACTAATTATTTCACGTTGATGTTAATTAATATAACACATGTTAATTTACTTTATATAAATAATCAAATACATGGACAGTAGGTAATTTGTGTTTAACTGTTCTTAATACTACTTAAAACATCGATGCTAGCGCTACATTTTGCGGATTTAAAAAACGATAAACAGATCAGCAATAGACAATAAAAATACTTGAAACAAAGGTTATAGGCAAAGAATCTACGTAAGTAGTACTTTCATGCTGATACAATCAAATGTGATATTAAAATAGATAGATAAAAATAAAACATCTTTATATATAAAGGCGAAAGTTTAGAAACGTTTTCATTTATGTCAAATGTGTATAAAAGCAAGAACTACAATTATTAGAAATATCTCTTTACATAGTTATAATATGTTTAAATACTGTTTAAATGTTAAAAAACATGTGCCAGCAACTTTTTCCAATTTTTCGTTACATTGCATACTTTCCGATATAAACGCACTTATACAATAAAACAATCCGTTACACAAACTCGAGAACAGATTTAGTAACAGCTCTTTGCAATACTCCATTTTTGTTCACGTGACAAAGTTCATATCCTCGGAAATGTAAACGGATATCACACCTCGGTATGTGTGTTCGTATCTGGAAATGGATCGTCGAAGGGATCAAAACCTGGAAGTGGTTTCGGCCCAGTGTATGTGTACTGAAATCAGATAAGCATAAACTATGAAACTAAGATTATTTTTGTGCTCTAAATATTTTGTATTTTTGTGAAATATTACATCAGAAGGTAAAAAGACGTAATCAAAAGTACAAAATATTTGTATCTATTGTATATAATTTAATAAATACAATACGACGCTCAATATAAAGACAATTATGAAGTACGGTAGTAACTTCGTATGACAAAACTTAAAGGCATATTGTCTACGAAAAGCGTAATTTTTGTGTCAAGTATTTTGTACCAGAATTATATTACATTATATGAAAAATGACGATAGAAAATTTGTTTTCCGTAAACAAATTAGTTTATCAGTGAATTTTGAAATAAAACATTGACTGACCTCCAGTGGAATCTCATTAATTATGCACTGACCTCGATTCGTAAGGATAAAGTTTAAGTTATTTTTAGAACATAAACATAAACAATCATGTACATCGTAATTGCATTCCTTTTGCGCAATCGTGGGATTCTTATCAAAAACACAATTGTTGATTGTTTGAACTGAAATATTGCTTCTCTCATTACAAAAAATATATATAACATATTGACACATGCAAAATGATAAAATATTATAGAGGAAATTTTAGCCATTTCCGCGTGTGAAAAGCATTCTTTAGATGCGCAAGCTCAGTGTGAGTTCAAACTGCAGGTCATATGAATAAGGGCGGGTTTACATCGAATTATTGTACTCCTTGACAATAATTCACAAGTCGTATTTTATTGCTTATAATTGCTATAAAACACGATAAAACTGACTTTTTTCACATAAATCTGAATAAAAATAATCATTTATTTATTCAAACATGTTTCACAAGTTGTTTAAAAATTATGTGAAAATCGTAGACAATATGCCTTTAAACGACATACAGTTATTATAGATATAAGGCCTTCTAGAACCTGAAAGTCAGACTTAACTTGAAGCTAAAATTTATTATCGCGATAAACAAAGCTATTCTGTTCTACATGCTGTTGATGTTGATGGTATATATCAGGAAGAATACAAACAATGGCCTGACATACAAAAATTTATAAAAACAAGTGCTTGACTTACAAAATGTATAAAACATGTGCCTGACATACATAATGTATAAAAGCAAGTGTCTGACCTATTACAATGTATACAACAAGTGCCTGATATACAAACAAAAATACAAAATACAAAAAATAAAATCGACTTTATTATCATCACTTCAAAACAGGAAAAGTCTGACAAATTTAGTTTTTGTAATGATTTGTATTGGCTTTAATTCGTCCGGTCTGAATCCGTCCTAATTTTATTTTACTTTACTCGAAACTTGCCTCGACTTGACTGAATAGTCTATATTAGTGTAAAATAGTCTGAATTTTGTATGTGACCAAGTCTTGACTAGTCTTATTATTGTCTGAATCAGTCTCGACCAGTCTGGAAAGACTGAATGAGTCTCGATCTGAACTCGACTAGTGTAATTTTGTCTGAATCGGTCTCGACCAGCCTGAAAGGTCTGATTGAGTCTTGACCTGAACTCGACCAAATCTTAGAAAGCTGGGTACTGTAACTTTAGAGATCATAAAAGTTACGTACCTTTTCTGTAGAGATCATAAATGAAACATACCGTTCTTTCAAAGGTTATAAAAGCTATGTATCGTTACTATAGATGTCATAAAAAGTACTTACCGTTCCTGTGGAAGTTTTTAATGGTGTGGTAGAATCAGGATGATCTGAATCTATGGAACCCCTAAATGATAGTCGTGCCTTGTTTCTAACTATAGTGCCAAATCCTTCCTAAAAATAAACAGAATTACTGCAATACTTTTATTTTCTACTCATTGATAGGGTTTTTCGTTTTAATAAAAGGTTATTTGAATAACTCGCAAAACTGTCATGACAAATTAAAGCATTAACCTATAAAACGAAAATTGTACGAGAATATAATGTATCCTAATGGCTTGCATCAAAACAACAAATCGCACGGGATATTATTGTATAAAAGCTACTGGTACTGTTTATGGTTTAGTCTGTACCTGCATACATATATTTTAATATAGTAGGTTTTGTGTTGATAACAACTTTATAACGTGTCTTGTGTTTGTGTACAAACGTCGTACAAACGCCTTTTTGATGTGTACGTTCCTCTGTTTTAGCAAATTTAGATGTTTGATTTGTCGGTTTAATTTGACTGCTTCTTTTGAAGTAGCTTTTCAAAATCAGTATCATAACTCCTCTTAGCACTTTTGCTTTGTTTCCAATAATTAGATTATTCATGTTTTGTGTAGTAGCGCATGTTTTCGGATTCAAGTATTTTACTATTAAATGTGTCACGATAGTATCAGTGTACTTTTATGGAGTTCCGTCTGATGAATTTATGTAGATAAATATATTTAGTTCTTTTGTAATATAGTCTTTGCATCCTCCTTATATGTATATTTCTTGTGGGTTAAGTGGATTAAGTATAAAAAAAATCGCAAAAGTTCTTTGAAGTTTAAGAGATATGGGATAAAAACTGTAGGATAATTTGATTACACAAAATAGATACCCCTATTTTCTCCACCTTCCCGCTTGCCCATACTTTAACCGGGTGTACTTCGTGGAACCCGGCCAAACAAGTAAACACATTAAACGAATTGTAGGATAACTGTGGAGTTTTTGTGACTAACAATCTAATTTTTCACGAGTTTTGGTCGCTGGATTTTGTTTGTATATAGTTTAGCTATTAAGGAAAATGAGGAATATACATGTATAGCACCTGAGCGTGATTAACTATATTTAAGAGTTATGTTAGCTGTATTGTTACGTATCTACTTATTTTCAGTACATAGTACTTTTAAAGCCTGTACATCTAAAGTGTAAAGAACGTATTTTGTAAATCGAAATTTGTTAAGCTCTTTTTGCTATAATATAGTGCTGATTTCAACTTTTTTAAAATCCGGTAATGATTTACTATTGCAGATGCAATTTGAAATTGACATTATCATTCATTTTACAATGTAGAGCTATACAACATGTAAACCAAAAAATTACATAAAAGGACAATGACTAATCTGGAGAAATTGTCTTAAAATACCTTCGATTTTCTAGAGTCTACGATGGATCTATATAGAAATTCAAGTCCAGCTATGAATACTGATAAGCTTAATCCACCAATTAATATGTAAAAAATACCCGCCACATTTTTCAATTTGAGTTCTGCATCACTCTCCTATTATTAAAAATATATACCATGAAATACACAGTAATAATTGTTAATATGAACATGTAGTTTACCGTCAGTCATTCTGCGAATAAACAAACAGCAACACATTTTCTAATCACTTGTATAATTTTGAATATATCAAAAATGTTAAATTGATTAAAATATAAAACGATGCATAGATTACTTCTTTAATGTGACGTTCATTTTCAAATATATGACATATGCGTTTAGCTCGATTATAATTTTAAAAGAAACTTATATGTTTATTGCTTTACTCACTGAGGACGGTGGTTTACCACATTGGGATCGCTCGTCCCACCATTTTTTCTTTAATGACTGTAAAACGCCTTTTTCTCTCAAGTGTAAAACAGACAGGGTTAGATGATCCCTAAAACATACAATATATTATGCTATTACTCAACAATAACCAGCATGTAGTGGTAATTTTAAAAATAAAAGGAAATCCTAGAAATGTTCATTAGTAAAATATGTTCTAGTTTAGGTGTACACATATGAATTTCAGAATGTAGTTAATTACAGATTAAAAGGCTCATATTATTTATGTTACATGTCTCGGATTATAAGAATAAAACAATTAATACTTTATTAACAAAATGTCATGATGTAAATTGTATTAAAAAGCCTGAAGCCAAAGGCAGAAAAGATCATTGCAGAAAAACAAGCAGATCATGGCACAGCACATCAGAGCAGATGTTTAAAATTAAGTTTTTGTTGGAAAACTACATAGAGAAAGATCTCTAACTTGTCTTTTTAGACTTCAAAAAAGCATTTGACAGGATACGACATGCACTCTGGTGGACTATGAAGCAGTGTCAACTTAATCACAGAAATTCAGTACAACAAGGCCACCAGTACCGTCTACTTAACGATAGTATCATGGACTAGCTAAGAATAACAGTTGGTTTTAGGCAAGGCTGTCTGCCATCAAACCTACTCTCTTCAATATCTTCTTTGCGAAAATCATGGCTGACGCTTTGGAAGTACATGAAGGAAGTGTCATCATCAAGGAAGGGGCAGACAAATCATAACGTGTGCTGCGTTTGCTGACGACATTAATGGCTTACAGGGAAAGAGGTAAAGGCTAGCTCGCTAGCTTACTTGGTAAAATGCTTAGATAAGACAGTTGCTGCGTATAGAAATCATTGCCGAAAAAACCAACAACACAAAGTGCATTACAAATGTACCAGTAACATAATGATCTGTATATGATCAACTTAAAAACTTGGAGCCATAGCGACATATCAATGATCAAAACCCGACATACTGTCTATGATAACGCAACCTACAGCGGCACTTGCAAGAGTGACGACGATCTGGAAGGACCGAAACATCCCACAAGGATCGTAGTGCGGACCTTTGTTACGCTAATAACTGTATGTGTTAGAATCATCTACTCCCATATCGGATCTTGACAGAAGCATACATTTTACAGAATAAGAGTTGTCCGAGAACTGCTAAGCATTTCTTACAGAGGTCATATCTAAAATCACGTATAAAACCATTTGACCTTCTAAAACCTACTGACCACAGTACAGACACGAACACTTGAAAAAGACACATCATTCGATCATCAGGTTTTCTCAAGGCTGTTTTGAAATGTACTGTTCAATGTGGAGAAGATGAGCCAGAAAGAAAACGAGATGGTAGGATGGACAGAAAGATAGGTCGATATGTATGTACCTTAAATCGGAGCCAATAGGTGTGGCAATTCCATATCCTTTTGAATCTAGGTTACTGCCAACTTTCATTGTGTCACATGGTAGCCGACTATTGATGTATTCATTGGTAGTTGACTCTATAAGATATGCGTATTTTCCGTTCATTTGTCTGACCTTTTTAACTCCATTGGCTGTTGTTGTTACAAACACGTCTTTAGCTGACGTCATATATGCCCACATTCGTTCATAGACTGCAACCTTCGACAGCTGCAATGTTATTTTGCGTTGTAGTTTTTAAAACAATTTTTATTAACGCAATCAATATAAACATCAAATATACACAACAAAGATAATAAATGGATGTTTAAATTAACAATGTTTCAGTCATAAAAAGGTACAAAAACAAGTTAATAAATAATTACAACTTTAAAATATATGCATTAATGGGATATATCAAAACGATAATAAGTTTGATGATTGCCACAAAGGTAGGTTAAATCTGTTTTTTCATATTCGACCTTCACTCCCCGCTGAAACAGGTTAAGACGAAACATAACACAGCTCGGAGTGATATGATTGTAAATTATTCATTCAGTTATATCTTTTCCTTTACATACTGATAGCTGATAATAAATAATAACAACCATACTTTAAAGAAGTCAGCTGTTGTGCCACCGGAATAGACTCCATATTGTATTTCTGTTTGTTTGGACAGATCTTCTGCAGATTCAATAGGAGTGTTCATCCTTTCTACTGTTAAGAAGGCTGCTAGGTTGGCGGTGTACGATGAGATGATGATTAAAGTGAAGAACCACCACACACTGCCGACTATACGCCCAGATACGGATCTAAAAAAGATTAGTTTATTTTTACAAAACTTAGGACGTCAAAATAAAACCAATGTTACGGGATTACGTTCCTTTTTAGTGGTTTTAGTATGCTATTTTTTTTACTTGCATTGAACAAGTTGTTGTATTTATTATATATTTAGGGTTGCATAAATATGTGTTTTTATTTAGCTGACATTTCTCTTGTTGCTTAGTGTTTACTGTTTTTACGTTTGTTTCGATTAATTGGTTTATTGATTGATTGATTAATTGATTAAATGTTCGATTAACGTCCAGTGCGCAAAAGGTCAGCTGTATTTAGGTTCCACAAGTTTGATAACAATAAAACAGTTAAAACGGAGGGTCAATGAGGGTGTTTGATCGTTACTGTTAACGTGGGGAGTAGGGATAATTAAGCTTTTAATAGCGGCTAAAATACGAATACTGAGTTTTGAAACAACATGGTTATGCAAACAGGTTAATGCACCAACTACGGTCCGCGCTGAGATCTGCACTACGGTCCGCGCTGAGATCTGCCGTATAACGTTGTATACCCTCACAACCCTACGTAAACAAAGAGCCTTTTCCAGGGAACACGCTGGAGAGCTCCGTCAAAGTACTGTCACAACGTCGCATTTACTTAGTTACTGACGTTTTTTTAAATGAAGGACACGTTAACCAAGTAAAAGTGCTAGAAATGCGAATCTATATAATATACGCGATCATTTTTCAATATTTGTACAGACAACAGATGTTCATGCAACAAAATGTTTTACCTACATAACAAACTAAACAACTGTAAATTTGAAGCTCCAATTCTAGATTTTTTACACGTTTACAGGTTTTTGTGTGTATCTTAATCACGGAAAATGGTCATGCTAAATATGCCTCAATCCTTTGTATCCAAAGCAACTATTCATAGTTTCAGTAAAGACGATGCAAAACAGTAATGTTTAATGGGAGCTCGAAGTTATTAAAAAATTAAATAAACACAAAATACTTACTTTGGACTTATATCGCATCCCTGCTGCATAAAAGCACCTAATGAGTACCACAGACTGTTAGAGATAGTAAAATCATTCTTGATAGATTTTTTGTCGTCGACGTGCCATTCCGTTGGACTAAATCGACTCACAAGAAATAAGACAACGCTAACTCCAACATAGGCAAAAAGAATGCACATCCAAATCTCATACGATAACGGATCCATAAATGAGAATGTGTGTGTTTTTTTGTTTTCTGGTTTCTTGATCATAATACTTATACCAAGACTCATAAATGGTTTCGTAAAATCTACGACTCTCTCGCGATCAGATGATATTGTAATAGCACCAAACCCAATATCTGCCAGCTGCAAAATATAATATCAGCGATAAAATTAACAATGAATAATTGTATATGTTTAATCAATAATAATATTTAATGGATATTGAGTAGTTTACTACGTGTCTTTAACTGTCCATTTACTTGAACAAATCAAAACTTATAACACGTTGTTTTGCAAATGCTTAAAATGCTTGTATTGGCTAAAGATACACCAAATTTTCTTCAATCATGTATAACTTAATATAATAAAAATTCATTAATAATAGTTAGAAAGTAATGAATGACAGTTTAAAAAGAAATGGTAATACTGTTGTAGAAAGTTATGTTTGGTTTTCCGTAGACTATAAGGTGTTGCAAACACACTAATTGATAATACACATGTGGACCTACATTTCGTGTTAACTGTCCTATGACTCCGTTCCAAGTGCTATTTAATTGTTTTACGCCATACATGTCAGTTAGACACACTGTATAATTAAACTGTACATTATCTGCTACGGCTTTGATCAAATCTATTATATATCCTTCAAAGTTATGGACTCCACATTTTGGCTCGGTTTTCTTGGCTTCTTCTGTGTACATAACATATGGTTCTTCCTGAAATTTTAATAGAAGGGAATGGTATTACATTTTCTCTTTTTTGTATTTTCTATTCTTAACGTCAAGATTATTAGTCCTTTTTCCTTTAGTATTGTCCATTTGTTGCAAATTCAATGCCAGATCATCACACCCCATATACTGTGAATATTTGGCGAGCGTTCTTTTACCACTGTTAATTTGTATTTCAAATAAACCAAATGAACTGTCATCTGTCAGAAGAATTTTGTCTGTTGCAATTTTGTAAAAAAGGTTTTGATTAGAAAACACACATTCCATGTTCCTGAATAAATTATAGAGCACTAGGATACTTCCAAAAAAACGCGGTCAAGCACTTATGGGTCTGATCTGTTGCCTATAACATATTGAAGTCTATAAATAAATTAACTATTTCATGCATATAAATATTTAAAAATAATTTAGGTAAAATACCAGAACAGTTGCTATTTTACGTATGATTCCTTCTCTTGATTTCTTTGTGGTTGTTTCAGGTGTTATTTCTGGATCGTGGGTATTAAGACCTCTATCGGGTTTGTAGTCTCCCACCTTTAAATTGAAACACACATTTCTATTTGATAATAAATGAAAGAATTTACTTCAATATGTGGTTAATCCGACCATGTAAGAACAATTATTGCAAAGTCCAATACATAAAATTACCAAAGAGATAAAAGGCCATCCAATAGTTTAATTCCATCGAAAGCTACAATTTACGTTAATTATTTTTCTAAAACTGCAACTGTGATATTTTTTTATTTAAAACATGTTTAATATAGTAAATACATTACAATCAAAAGTACAGATATATTTTTTAAATTCCATTTACCTTCTATTAGTTTCCAAGACGTTAGTTTATATATAGTGCAAGGCACAGTGTCAAAACGGTGCGAGTGCGAATCCCGCTGAGGGTAAGCAAAAACTTGACAGTGTTAAAAATCTAATTCTAGCAGTGTTGGGCTTAATTTGCAGACGTATATATACATATATATATATATTTGTGTGTGTGTGTGTGCTATTTATATAATGCTTATGAAAACATTTACACACTTATTCGCCAAACATACCTTTGCAATGCGCATATTCATTCGTGCTTCATATAATGGTAGTTTAAAATCTGTCCTCCATCCTTTTTTGTCAAACATTACTTTTCCACTTTTTCCATTTTCAAAATCCACCTAAAACAAACAATATGTATCCTTTAATATTTATCTAGTATAGTATTAATCGTAACATAGCTGTAACATTGTTTAAGTGATCATATGTTTTGACCCCCATTTTTCATACAGCTGTTCTTGAATGTCTACCTATTTTCTTTCTTTATGTGAAGTTTAGAGAAAATTCTTTTTTATAAAAACTTGTTTCCTGAGCGAGTTTTGTGATTATATCATAACTTTCTGACCTGACTTGTATAGATTACAGATAATCAGACACACCGTTGGTGACGGATATTCTTTGGTAACCTTCTTGTCGCTTCTCTTATTTGTGACATCATACCATGTTTGTACCCGTAAGTCACTCAAAGAGTTTAAGTGAAGTTTAATGTGTTTTCCTTTCCGGAACTCTTATATCAGTCCATGGTTTACGATTTATATACACCATTAATTATTTTTGTACTTAAACTTTTGTTTTTTTTAAAATGTTTGTATCTTCTATTTACACCCATCTCATTTTCTTTAAAGATTTGTCGACTTGTTTATCTACATATTGACATACTTACCGCTTTAAGTGTCTTTAAGAATTGGTTTCCAGATTTAATTGGTATGCTTTTCTTGTTATCACGACAATAGATATTGTCTGTGGTGATATCGTTATCAAGAACGACTTCCTCAAAGGCATCAATAAACACTTTAACCGCATCCTGCACAAGCATTTCACCATACTAAAAATATAACTGCGCATTCAAATATTTAGTTGCTATATTGTCACAAGGTTAAGGTTTGAGGTACACATCTAGAAATGCCGAACATCTTCGGTGATTAGCTTCGAAATGAACGGCTATCAGAATTTTTATTACCTATACAAATATCTGAGAACTAAATCAAATAAAACGTTATATTTGTATAAGGCGAAATAATAAACAATTATTAAAACTGAATACATCTACAATGACAGAACATACAAACAAAACTATAATATTAAATTATTAATATTTAGACGTAGTAATATTATTATATTTAAACTATCTTTGCTATATTTTGGAAATATTGGTAAAGTTCATGAAATATTTAGCCCTTTATCTAATTTGAACAATACTGAGCATAATTAGATCATTGGTCTGTGTTCATGTTATCAAACAAACACGATATTAAGAAATTATAAATGCATTTTTTACCGTTCTATTTGTTTTATGAGGTATATCTCTATATTCCGAAAACTGGAATGGAAGGCTGTATCCAGAAACATTCATTCCAGCTGACAACACTGTTTCGTTCATTTCGTTTATACTCTAAATATATTTAGATAACACCATATATTTACAATGAATAAATGAGAATGTTTTAAAATACTCGGCAAACAATCTTACAATGCGAGCTGCTTGCATAAATTAAAACTTTTAGTTTACAATATTACAATGCGAGTTTGTCACTGTTTAGAAATATTTTGCAGACAATCGTGTAAAAAGTAAGCTTAGTAGTACTCGGCTGATAATTATACAAAAGAAGTGTCACTGTTTGAACTTATTTATTCAATCTCACTCTTTCATACATAATACCAATTACGCTCTTATACAATTATTAGCAAGAACATCGTTACGAGAAGTTATGTGTCATTAGAAAATAAAGAGTTGAATCGTTCGACTAAGCAGAACACGACAAAATCACAAACAGACTAGTGCAATGCGCTTCATTTGGATACATACCAAATCTAATAGGACAAAATGAAACCTAACGTTGCTTATGTCTGGATCGTTTTTCTGAAAATATAGGAAAGTTATCCATTAAGTACTAATCAACTCCAACACCGGTGTGGAACTTTCTTTGCTGTCCTTGTTGGTGCTTTATGTTGGTGTTTTCCATTCCGCTTGTCTGTGTTGTTTAACCTAGCACGTGTTTTTGACTGTTTAAAACAGTCAGCATATAAGGTGTACATTACCTTAAACGATTTAGCACAACTCTTTTAAATTTAAATTATAAAAGGTCTTCCAAATCTGGATTGAGCGCAAATAATGAGTCTTCCTGATATAGCAAATGTGATAACCTTGCAATTTTTTAATAAATATTATGACCTCGTATTTGTATTTCGTTAATTTATGTTGTTCGATCTTTAAAGGTTTTAGTAAACTGTAGGTTTGCCAAGCATGAGATATTTACCCTATTGATCCTTCTTAGCTAACTCTTTTTATAGAGGTTTATTTATTTGGAAAAATTGTAATAGTGAAATCGGGACATATAATATCTAATAGGTATAATACTAGCTAACCGTATTACATAAATATAATAGACACAAATGTTGTCTACAACACTCAATTAAACCTAGCCTGTTAATGACTCACTATACGGCTTATAAGTTCTTCAGACTGCTTCATTGTTATATCTAAAAATATCCTGAAATCTTCGCTAAATTCTGTATTATAAATGTCCCTCAGCATTCGGTGGCATTGATTCATTGAGACAATACGTTTGACGTCAATGTCTAGATTTGTTTCCCTTTTGTTAATTACTTGGAACAGTTGCTGTAGACGCACTAAACCTTAAAATACAAAAAGTTAGAATATAGTTTTTTTAATAAATAACGGCAGTACATTGTTGTATAAAATGGAGTAATATATAGTATGTAACATTATAAATATTCATCAGTTTATGCGCTAGTGATGATTAAACGCGAAGAGAAACATACTTATTCAATATTATTATTATATATATTGTATCAGCATCGAAGGATGCATTAAACACTTCTAGCATGGTATATGTTCATTTTTGAACCCATTTCACGCTAGAATGATAGAAATTTAATTAGCAAATATCTGTCATGTTTTGTTGTATTACTTTTTAAAATTTTGTTTAAAATCAATAATTACTGTCGTTATTTGAAACTGTTTGCTGAACAAATGTCGATATTCTTGCATTACTAGATTGCGATTCTTTGTTTAATTCTTTCTTTTACAAAACATTATCATATAGGACATCAATATATAAGATATAATTCTGTATTAAAACATTAATCGCTTTGCACGACTGAGCAACGCTTGCTTAATATAATACTGTAGAACCTTGAACTTTTCTAGATTTAGTGTAATTATTGTTTACTATATCATGGTCTATTTTGAGCATATAAGAGGCATATTCATTATTTTATCAGAATTACTTTACAGAAATTTGATATTCTGGACGAAATTAAACATACACTTCAAAAATACAAATTGTTTCGTGTTTATTAATAAATAATTTAATACAGTATTGGTCATAAACATATGGATAAAATTGTATATTAAGACAAGCACATTAGAACTTGTCTAATTGAAGAAGTAAATATGTTTTAAAGACATATAAGCATAAAGGTCACATGATAAGCAATAGATAGCATGCTGAATGAACTAAAATGACAACAACCAGGGTCCTTACTAATACAGTTATATGTGTAATTATACCAATAATTCGTAAAAAGATATACCTTCATTTGTCTCATATATGTACATTATTTTCGTCCATTTCTTTTGTGCGACAATATCTAACAATCCTTCTATATAAGATGGTTGTATGTACAGTTGATATGGTTTTGCAGATGACGATTCCTGTGGCATACCTAGCACTATAAAAGGAACTTTAAACGTGTCGGTATACGACTGAATTGTCGATAAGGCACACGACTCTAACGCTCCGAGTATACCATGTACTTTCTGTTCCAACAGACGACAAACTACAAATATAAACAATGAATAATGACGCAACAAATCTTTATGGCATGTCGTAGCAATAGGAAACGCATCTGCATTGTTGGAATGTATGTTTATCCATCACAAGATACGAAATTCGTCATAGTACATAGATATTAAATTGCAAATCAACATGTTCAAACACGTCAAGATAAAAACACATTCATTATAATATATTTCTTAATTGACATCAAAGTGATTACAAGGTTAAAAGTGTATAGATATATATACATGGTAACTCGACGAAGAAATAGACACATGTTCTTCTACTTATTATAAATGATTTTAAAGATTAAATATTTTTCTTTTTTAATTTCTATTTTATTTGTTGTGGTGTAGTGATTTTTTAAGCATATTGTTTTTATTAATAATTCCTATCTCTCAATTTCGGGTTTCATTTTTAAAAAAAGCTTTTTATAGGAAACATGAAGCCTTATACATGAACTACAGCACTGCGAACAAACAGCTTACTTACTAAGTGTTATGATTAATGTTGTTTAATTAATGCAACTGTGAAAAGAAAATATGTCCATTATGTGAAGTCTCGATGACATTGATTGGTTCAAGGTATAATATTTTATAAAACTGCATTGTGATACCTTGTATTACATCAAAGCCTGACATTTACTATTAAGGTTAAAATTGAACAATATGGGTTACTTTATGAATAAAGTATTTAAAATATTTGACGAATGGAAATGGTTCCTGTTGTCATCCATTCAATATATGGGTTACTTTATGAATATAAATTCAAATTATGCGTAAAAGCAAACTCATAGATACAATTAAAAAAATATTTGACGAATGGAAATGGTTCCTATATATATATATATATATATATATATATATATATATATATATATATATATATAGGAACCATTTCCATTCGTCAAATATTTTTTTAATTGTATCTATGAGTTTGCTTTTACGCATAATTTGAGGTTACCTCACAATAAGAGTAAACATCTGTACAATTTAAGCTAGTTTGATTAAAGCTGAAAGCAAAGGCAAAATTTAATATCAAGTCATGTATATTTAAATTAAGTTCGAGTTTAGATGTCATTTAATGTTATAGATAAAAATTACCTTTATTACACACAAGACAATAAACATTTGGGGCCTTGGTGGATAAGGTAGTTCGTCTATTGATCATATGGTTTGTCAACACTGAGGTTGCATGTTCGAGTATCGCTTAGGGCAGGGTGTACTCGACTCCAATCTTAACTGACAAGGATTGCCATATTTTTACCGAAGGTCGGGAGTTTTTTACGGGTACTCCGGCATCCCCCCCCCCCCCCAATAAAACTAGACGCCATGATATAGCTGAAAATTACTGAACATGGGGTTAAACACTATTCAATCAAACAAACAATTAAAACGCATTTATATAAAGATTGATTTTAAACAAAATTTTCAACAAAGAAAAAAGTGAATGACAAATATTTCTCACTTGAAAACATTGGTCGTTGAAAGCTGTAAAATATGCACAGTACGTGTTATGTTCTTTGGAACTGTTAATGTCAATTTCAGTATCTGGGGAGTTATAATGTAAGATTCCATATAAGAGTTCTCACATGTCCGTATGTTGTATGAATTAATGGATACGATGAAATGAAAAATTAATCGTTGTTTTGTGTACAACTTTATTTAATTGTGTTACATGATGGAGTCTTGTTCGACAGAGCTTCATTAGAAAAGGTACAATTTACAGCGATTTCAATCGATCATTATGTTCATAGCAGAACAATACTAACTGCAACGATGCACGTAATCTGATACAAATGCCATAAACTGTTTTATTGCTGAAAACCATACAGTAAGTCGGATTGATTTTTAGCAGATATATCGCCAATGGGAGTCTAAAGTTCTAAAAACACAATCGTATACTTTATTTAAAAAACATTGATCGAAGAGATTGAATTATGTTGTTTATCTATATTTAATGTCACAAACGGAAAAATACGATAGGCTTCGAATAAAGATGCTTTTTAGCATTTGACTGGTACAATTTACAATTCTTCACAGTTAGTTGAAGTAAAATCGTCTTCATGTATTCCTTTATTTGTACATTATACATGTTGTAAATGTTTAATAAACGTTTACTTGTAACCGCCATGAGTTGAAACTGATTATTTGTTAAGCTTTCCACTGATGTCAAATTGATACCAAACTGGATAAAAGTCACACGATACTGTTGTTTTGGTTTAGATATAAGAATACAAAATTGTTTAGACAAGTTAACACCAAAAAGAAATTCAGAGTATTGCAATAAGCATCTTCGCTTGCGACGTTAACCCCTTTCATGTACTAAGGCGTTTGTCATTGTTATGAAGTCTCTTTAAAAACCCAGAGTTGCCCTGTTCAAGCACATTATTAATATGTGAATCAATGCAAAGATGTGTACTGGTCCTTTTCGTCTGTATTTTCTTGTCACTCGTACATGACAAGATATTCAAAAAATATTAGAAAATACACAAAAACGTCAATGTTTTCTGCAACAATCATCAATGCAATGAATTGCATTATGTGTCGTGTGGGTTCAACTAGTATTCAAAAAATTTAGGTATTTAAGCTGCTTTCGATGATGAGACTAACAATATATTATTGAATTATCTAGACTGCGCTGATGCTCTTGTAACTATTATTGTACATGTATTGTACGTAAACATATTTCGTTATAGCTGGACGTTACGGTGTAACAATTGACTTACTCATTCAAAGCCTTTTTAGCCATCAAAGACTCTAGCTACTGTATAGAAAATATGATTTGTAACACACCGTTCATATGTGAGGTTTAAGAATAATTTATTAGGATTCATATTATTTTCAGAATAATTCACCATTTCACAATAGTGATTTTTGTGCCTGCTGATTGATACTTCATGTTACATGTAAGCGTAAAACCAAAAAGGATATACACAGACATTACATTCACGTGGACACAACTGGTTACATATTAATATTATGTCAATATTAATTACATATTCTGGGACCATACTGGGAGGGTTGTCAGTGCTCGACCCACAGAACAGTTTGTCTCTGGGTGGCAGATAGGAGAGATCTCGCCGCGTACTGCAGTGGGTAAGTTTTTGGAGAGTGCCACGTTCCTTGCACGATTAAAACACCCTTTGTAGATTTTGAAAAAGGGTAGGTTTATTGTAACAACTGAAAAAATCCTAAATTATCCGCCCCTACCCAATACTCCTTAGTTTTATAGTGGCCTTAAAAAAATTGTTTCCCGATGTCCCATTCACCCCTTATTCAGTTGATGCATTGTTTGTTACCTTGTTAAATAATCAATTACCAAATTTCCATTCATGACTTTACTCACTTGCATTGCTAACTTCAAAGCTGTCCTGACAATCAACCACTTCACTGATAAAGTCGATAGTTTTTGGTGCCAAAGTCGTCACTTCTCGTTCAAATATTTCGACTAAGTGTTTAGAACTAGAACTGTTATTAAATAGCGCACCTTCAAAATAAAAAAACCAAATAAAATGACACACATTTGATATGTAGACGGTTTCATATCAGTGTTGTAAAAACACTAACATTGAACAACAAAACGTTTTTCACACATTTCACAATTTATTTTTCACAAACTAAAGATACAATTAACCAGTTAGAAATTAATTGTTTGCTAAGCACAACAAAAACACAGATGAATAGTAATTAACAGTTTATGAACAATATATAGAGATCTTTTTATTATCAAAATTTCAAAATTAAAGTGTTATCAAAGAAATGTCGTTGTAATATTGGGAGTGTCCCTTTCGCGAAACTGAAGTATTGTAAGTTTGATTTTCGAAAAAGTTTAGAACTTTATGTCTCCTGCCATTCATATTTGGATATTTAAGGATTGTTTTCAATTGCTGGTTAGATTATTGGATATATAAACGACTTTGGGTTCGTTAACGCCAACAGCGGTTTATGTACAGCGTAAACTCACACGAAGTCGTCTATATCCAATAATCTAACCAACAATTAAAAACAATTCTTATATTTTAAATTCAACTTTATGAAAAGACATAACAAAACACAATATTTAATAAGTAGTCAAATAATATTTGCAATTCACAATTTTTAGTGTCGCCGCTTGTTGTTTGCGGAAGAATTCATGTATAGTCAACGTCATCAATACAAATAATTATGACGTCAACAAAAAGTCAAGTGATAAAATACCAAGTAAGGTTATACGAAATGGAAAATGTTGCTCAGCTGTTGAGTAGTTAAAGAAAATTAAAATATAACAGTATATTCTCAAAGCTAAAGCCACCGGTTACGACATTGCATTTTTTTTATTCATTATCAAATTTTGCAGCCTTACTTAAACGTCTTCGTAGCAAATTGGTCTAAATATAAATAACCTTAGTTGTTTTATATTGAGAAACTATGTCAAGTAGCATTGCCGAAGGATCTTTTTACGTATTTGTGGATAAATATGTGTATACTATACATTTTATTTAAATTCAGTGGCAATTTAACACTCTTGTGTTGCTAAA
The DNA here is from genome assembly GCA_944474755.1 of Limnoperna fortunei. Taxonomy (NCBI): domain Eukaryota; kingdom Metazoa; phylum Mollusca; class Bivalvia; order Mytilida; family Modiolidae; genus Limnoperna; species Limnoperna fortunei. The sequence goes on from OX104115.1 coordinate 87,428,643, forward strand.
AGTTATTTTATATTTACATAATTTCTTTTTGAGCATATAATAATTGAGGATTAAAAAGAATAACAAGGCAAGAACATGACAATAAGTCACGCATGACGCCTTCCTTTGAAATTAGAGGAAAATAGTACACGCTCAAACTAACGTTTGTTCATTTGCATTGTGTGTCTTCATTTAGAATTAGATTCAATTATTGAGTCAAGTTACACACTTAGATTAGAATCAATTTAGCACAGTTGTCCAGATAATGTCGTTGGTAAAACCAAAATACGAAATAATACCAATAATTAGAAAAAAGCCTTTATCAACAGTTTTCTGGTAATTGTTTGGAGTCTCTAATTTCGAGTCGTTATCGAAATGCTTTTTCGAAATTATGTTAACTTGTTTGTTTTCATTACCAGATTGTTGCTTGATAAAATATTTGTGCCCTACATGTCATCCGTTTTGTAGTTAAACAGCAATAGTTGTGTCTTTTAAGGAATTAAAATTAACTTGCTAATATATAAAATGATGATAATACTAAAGCAAAATGGCTGACCATGCCGAAGCACCTGCTTATTTCCTTTTAAAGGTATTTGCTAATTAGTTTGGTTTTTCGAATTGTAAGTCTGTCTAGTCCATTTATAAAATGATTTCAAAATATAACACAATAAAGATACTAACAAAATACCGAACACCGTATAAACTGTAAAACAAAGTCCACGAAACAAGACGACTCGAGAATCAACAACGAAAAACAAGCAACTACAGCAAAAGTTCTGACTGACTGTGAGGTTTTACGGCATGCCAAACCTCCCGCTCCTATTACTTAAGTGTGTGAGTAAGTGTGTTGCTACAAATTTTGGATAGCGTAATATGTGTATTCAATGACTACTAAGTACTTATTCAAAAATCGGAAAGACAACATTATGCAATCATAACGCCGCATAAAAAAGTATATATTTGTCATGAAAGAAATGAAAGTATGCAAGTATTTTCAAAAATAAAAACTACATAATTGATAAGAAATGCCATATAATGGATAACTGGATAAGACAAACAACAAGGTAACCAAGGGAACCATTGAACAGATAAACGTTTTATTGTGGGTTTAACATTGTCACACTAGTTTCATTCTCGATACAGGGATACATAATATAGCAACGGTACATGACCTTACTAGTTAAATCTAAATGATAGTCAGATATTTCTGGGGCATTGCTACAATTTATTGTATCCATTTTCACACCCCACTTGTTCATGCTATCACATTTTCAACTTTATTATGAACCCAAGGAACCTTGTCTTTTGTCCAAATTTACAAGTAATCGTGCGCAGTTGGCTACATAAAACAGTACATTTAATGTGTTTTACCATAAGTTAAGTAATTTCAAACACGATTAAATTACTTATTTCTACATTTTAATTATATTAAATGTAAAAATCATTATAATAATTAATTATGCCGCACTTTTAGGCTTTAAAATACGTAAAATTACCTACTTAAGCTCTAGCTTTGTGTTCGTGTTCTCTTTTTTGGATTCGGAGATCAGTTACATGTCCCGTTATTTTATGTCCCTGGATGCAAAAAAAAATTTGTTGTGAAATAAGACTGAAGTATAAAAATGCTTATAGATGGCCTCAGTGATATATGGTATCACTTTACGGGAATGTTGGTATATAATTTCCACAACACGTTTTATGGCCTTCCAATATTTTTAGGTTGCATGCCACGAATTAGATGAAGCGTGGTAGATTTAATAAAAGTACCACCAGGCTATAAGTCAAGCTTGAGTTTGCAAACCACTATTGAGTGCTAATTCGATGTGATGTGTGTCATGCATAGTAAATTTTATGACCTTGATATTCTTGAGAACATGTTAATTTAAAAAAAATATGTGTATAATTCCGTCCTACATCGCTAATTGTAGCAAAAAAATTCATCTATGAGAGACTACTTTGATATTTGTCGTTTATTTATCTAAAATAAGCAGTATTGTTAGTTGGCAATGTATTTTTATATGAATGGGATAAAAATTATTTTCTTAGTTCCGGATGGCGCTGGGTTCCTAGTACTTGTATTTACATTATGACGCGACATCCACATTTGTTGACCTGTTGCTTAATACATCTAAGTAATTGAATGACAAGAGTAAAAAGCAAGTTTGAAAAATCTGTTTACTATTTTAAGCTATAAATTTGAATATTTCTAAGTAAAAGGAGCTGGTTCACTTTCTATGCATTTTGGCCTCTTTCTGTATAAACCTGTTTTATCATCTGGTTTCCACTCTATACATAATTTTGATAGTCAACAATTAACTTTTAGCTCACTACGTTTCTCATCCATGTGTTGTTTGATGATTAATAGATAAATAAATCTGCATGCAATCTAAATTTACATGAATCTAATTTTAAAAGTTATTAACTATATGTTTGTCTTGTGTCCAAATATCTAGGATCTTATCAGACACCTAATTCAAAGATTATCTCCATTTAAATTATTAATTATAGACTCAAATATAAATGGCTATATTAACGCCAAATTGAGGTAATGCCTTTTCAAATATTTTCTTTTAGATGCAGACTTATTTATTTAATTGAGAAATTATAGTGAAACATAACTACATTGACTTTTAGTGTGGGAGGAAGAATATATAGATAAGTTGTAGGTTTGATAGCATCTAATGAGTCTTGATCTTGATTTTTAATTTCATTGTATTTCCATCCTCTGAGTCGATGCCTCTGCTGGTGGACTGGAAGTCCCCCGAGGGTGATCTATTATAAAGAAAGTGTCTGGTTTAAATTAGGAACAGACAAATATGCCCTACCGTGTAACATGCTTGCTCTTTGCAACATAAAGGCTTAAGGTTTCTTGAAAATGAATAAGATCGAACGTCCGAATTATCCGGATTGCGGGTTCGAGTCTCACTGTGGGCAGAGTGCACTCGACTTTAATCTTAATTGACAAGGACGGCCAGTACTCCCACCGAAGATGGGGTTTTTCCGGATACTCTGGCTTCCTCCCCCAATAAAAAATGGAGGCGATGATATAGCTGAAAAATTGCTGAAAGGTGCCCTAAACAATATTCAAACAAACAAAAAAAACCGGAATTTTCCCTCCTGTCTAACATTGAGTTGATATTTATTTTAAGTAAGTAAATGATATTCCAATCAACAAAGGCAAACTATTGACTCTTGAAAAAATGAAAATCGGGAATTAGGTACAAAATAGTCGTCAGGAATTAGGTACAAAATAGTCGTCAGGAATTAGGTACAAAATAGTCGTCAGGAATTAGGTACAAAATAGTCGTCAGGAATAAGGTACAAAATAGTCGTCAGGAATTAAGTACAAAAAAGTCGTCAGGAATTAGGTACAAAATAGTCGTCAGGAATTAGGTACAAAAAAGTCGTCAGGAATTAGGTACAAAATAGTCGTCAGGAATTAGGTACAAAATAGGCGTCAGAAATTAGGTACAAAATAGTCGTGAGGAATTAGATACAAAATAGTCGTCAGGAATTAGGTACAAAATAGTCGTCAGGAATAAGGTACAAAATAGTCGTCAAAATAGTCGTCAGGAATTAGGTACAAAATAGTCGTCAGTATCAATAAAGTTATTTTTGTTACATTGTTGGAAAAATGCCCAATATACAAAGTGCTAACTGAAATATACACGATAAGATACGTTCTTCCTTTCTACCAGTGTTAACCAAACCATATCAAGATAAACCGAATCGCGACTAGCGTATGTAAGAACGCCGGTAATAATCTTGGCAGCTTTTCACACATTTTACAAATGTATTCCATTATTGATCTTGTAAATGTAAAGCACATATAAGACAATGACTCTTGGGATAAAATATAATTTAGTTTGTTTTTATTATTGAGACTTTGTTAAAAATAAACTTATTGATCAGATAATTAAACATCTGTTTGTACATTAAATGAGTTGCAGAAGTAAATGTTATACTTTTATGCTAAATTTATACATTAATTTACGACATCAATTGTGAATATCCTATAAATATTTGTAATAATTTATACAAATAATATCTGTCATTTTTTACTTCGAACTTTCATTTGAATTTATACTATTGTAATAAAAAAGAGTATTTTGACTCAAAATTTCAAGTAGCTGTTTATATCCAAAAGGATAGGTTTTGTTTCGTTTTTTTAGCTATAGTTTGAACGTGTTTAGTCTAGTCATCAGTGGCGCTCAAACCCAAACAATATTTATAATCAAAATGAATGAGATGTTATAGGGCTTTTATCATCAAAATTCCAAAATGTTATATAAATTCCGACTAAGGCCATCTACACCTTGAAAATAGAAAAACCATAGAATAAAAATAATTCTCGAAATTTCAGGGCATTAAATTTAGACAATGAATATATCAATAAAAAAACTCTATAATATTCTTGTAAGAATCGAAGTGAGACTACTGGGCAGGTGATATCCTTGGGGACTAACAGTCCACCAGCAGAGGCATCGACCCAGTGTTTTCAAATACAAATTTTATTTAAGAAACCACTGAAATATAATTTACTACGCCAGACGAGCGTTTCATCTAGTCAAGACTCATCAGTGGCGCTCGACCCCAAACAATATTTAAAATCCAAATAAACGCGATAATGTAGAGCTTTTAACACTAAAATTCCAAAAAATTATACCAAACCCGATGAAGGCTATCTACACCTTGAAAATAGAAAAACCTTAGAATTCAATAAAATTTCGAAATTTCAGGGCAGTAAATTTAATATATCATAATATCATATAATACAAAATTTAGAACAAATGTCTATTTTGCATTTATTGCAAAATTACGTTAGTGTGTTTACAAGAACAAACAATAAAATAAAGAGATCAATCTATGTGGTATTGAAACAAGGATCTCCACTGGCTATGGTGATAGCAGAAACAAGGTTCTCCTACAGTTATCCACTAACTAGTGTGAGAGCAAAAGCGAGGATCTCCTACAGGTGTCCACTCACTATTGTGAAAGCAGAAGCAAGGATCCCCATCATGGGTCCACTAACTATTGTGATAACAGAAACAAAGATCTCCTACATGGATCCACTAACTATTGTGATAGCAGAAACAAAGATCATCTACATAGATCCACTAACTATTGTGGAAACAGATTCATGGATCTCCTACATGGGTCCACTAACTATTGTGATAACAGAACTAAAGATCTCCTACAAGTGTCCACTGACTATTGTGGTAACAGAAAAATGGATCTCTTACAGGTGTCAGCCGACTATTGTGGTAACACAAAAATGGATCTCCTACAGGTGTCAACCAACTATTGTGGTAACAGAAACTAAGATCTCCTACAGGTGTCAACCAACTATTGTGGTAACAGAATCATGGATCTCCTACAGGTGTCAACCAACTATTGTGATAAAAGAAACGTGTATCTCCTACAGGTGTCAACCAACTGTTGTGGTAACAGAAACATGTATCTACTACAGGTGTACACTAACTATTGTGATAGCAGAAACATGGATCTCCTACAGGTGTCAACCAACTATTGTGATAAAAGAAACGTGTATCTCTTACAGGTGTCAACCAACTGTTGTGGTAACAGAAACATGTATCTACTACAGGTGTACACTAACAATTGTGATAGCAGAAACATGTATCTCCTACAGGTGTCAACCAACTATTGTGGTAACAGAATCATGGATCTCCTACAGGTGTCAACCAACTATTGTGATAAAAGAAACATGTATCTCATACAGGTGTCAACCAACTATTGTGGTAACAGAATCATGGATCTCCTACATGTGTCAACCAACTATTGTGGTAACAGAATCATGGATCTCCTACAGGTGTCAACTAACTATTGTGGTAACAGAATCATGGATCTCCTACAGGTGTCAACCAACTATTGTGATAACAGAATCATGGATCTCCTACAGGTGTCAACCAACTATTGTGATAACAGAATCATGGATCTCCTACAGGTGTCAATCAACTATTGTGATAAAAGAAACATGTATCTCCTACAGGTGTCAACCAACTATTGTGGTAACAGAATCATGGATCTCCTTCAGGTGTCAACCAACTATTGTGGTAACAGAATCATGGATCTCCTACAGGTGTTAACCAACTATTGTGATAAAAGAAACGTGTATCTCCTACAGGTGTCAACCAACTGTTGTGGTAACAGAAACTAAGATCTCCTACAGGTATTAACCAACTATTGTGATAAAAGAAACGTGTATCTCCTACAGGTGTCAACCAACTGTTGTGGTAACAGAAACTAAGATCTCCTACAGGTGTCAACCAACTAGTGTGGTAACAGAATCATGGATCTCCTACAGGTGTCAACCAACTATTGTGGTAACAGAATCATGGATCTCCTACAGGTGTTAACCAACTATTGTGATAAAAGAAACGTGTATGTCCTACAGGTGTCAACCAACTGTTGTGGTAACAGAAACTAAGATCTCCTACAGGTGTTAACCAACTATTGTGATAAAAGAAACGTGTATCTCCTTCAGGTGTCAACCAACTGTTGTGGTAACAGAAACTAAGATCTCCTACAGGTGTCAACCAACTATTGTGGTAACAGAATCATGGATCTCCTACAGGTGTCAACCAACTGTTGTGGTAACAGAAACTAAGATCTCCTACAGGTGTCAACCAACTATTGTGGTAACAGAATCATGGATCTCCTACAGGTGTCAACCAACTATTGTGGTAACAGAATCATGGATCTCCTACAGGTGTCAACCAACTATTGTTGTAACAGAAACAAAAATCTCCTATATTGGTCCACTAACTATTGTGGTAACAGAAACATGGATCTCCTACAGGGTCCACTAACTATTGTGATAGCAGAAATAAAGATCTCCTACATGGGTCCACTAGCTATTGTGGTAACAGAAACATGGATCTCCTACAGGTCCACTAACTATTGTGATAGCAGAAAAATGGATCTCCTACAGGTGTGCACTAGCTATTGTCATAGCAGAAACAAAGATCTCCTACATGGGTCTACTTACTATTGTGATAGCAGAAACATGAATCTCCTACATGTGTATACTAACTATTGTGATAGCAGAAACAAGGATCTCCTACAGGTGTACACTAATTATTTTAATAGCAGGTTTAAAGCCACGTATATAACTATCATTAAATGTTTAGAGAGATTATTGATTAAAAAATATAAATAATCGTTGCCATTGAACGTGTAAACCGTACTAAGTTATATTATAAAATGCAAGAAATATTTTATAAGTACAGTTACTCACCAATTTTACGTTGATTTAGAGAATTCTGTGCATCCATTAATGTCACTACGCAACAGAAACAAATTGCTAGCTTCGTCTTCATTTTCTACGATATGTTGTATCCATACACTTGTTATTGAAATACCATATACAGCTTGATGTAGAAAATCCCAATTAACTATCCTGTCGATAAACGATGAAATTCTATTTGAATGTCAAGTCTGCAGGACTTTCTACTTGTAGGATGTGATGTAATGGAAGGCACCAAACGTCACATGCATATACAAACAATTCCAATCGTTATTTAACGGAGAGAAATCTAATGAAATTAACTCTATAGATTTCTTTGAAACTCCAAACATTATACACATGTTTGATGAAGAAAGTACTTAATTGGTTTATGTCAAGTCTCATTTATAGCTTTTATCAATTTGTCTTTCGACTGGTGTTAATAATATTGAATTGTAGTTACGTTATGTATGATACACGGAACACAATATGATTTCCTGTCTACAGCCTTAATGAACTGTTACAGTCAACGATTATCTCCAACGAACGTTTCACAAGCGACAAAAGTAATCACAGTGTTCGTTATTACATAAATGATAAATCTCAAGTGTGCTTACTTACGGTTACTTATTCCCTTTGGCTATAGGCATTGTATAGCAGATGGATGCTACTGTAGAGAGTACAGAATGATTTATTTGTCTGGCCTAATACATGTAATCAATCAACTTTTTTCTCATTTAGTCAAACTGTTAACATTAAAACATCTGTATAGGCAATATATTGTCGAAACAGATCGGAACGTTTCTGGTTTTTGTTCATTGTAGACCAATTAGAGGCTTCAACCTAAAATCAGTATGTGAAATTCCTAGAATTGAAAAAGATTTGTCAACATGCTTGGTGTTTACTTTTTTTCAGAATATTATTGGAAGGACTGTCAGATTGGTCGGACCAAAGCCACCCCGGACCAAGAAAACTCGGTCCTTATTTGATAAATTAAGTTCTATATCCGCATGTAACGACGAAGTTTGCTTCCGATGCCATTTTTTTTGTTATGGAACTAAGCTGGTTTCATCATACAGAAACTTCAACATGATGTCGAATCAGAGATTTCTATTGTTTGCTTTCTAGTTAAGGCGGTTGTGGTATCCCACTACGTCGTCGTTTATTTAGATCGCATAAATACGCTCCAGCTGTTTTGTCAGATTTGTCAATTTGTGTTCTTTAGGATTATAATTTTATATTTTATAACTCTTTGGAGATGCCTTTTATCGAAGCATCATTTAAATTAGTTATTTGTTAACCAAAGTATCTTTATTGTTTGTAAATTAGTTATATAAATCCACCACTTTGTTATAGTCGGAATGGCTTTGGTCTGACTTGTCCTGATACATGTACCTACCGGAAAAAATCAAACCATTTTTGCTTGTTGGCTTAAAATGGGAGTAACGACACTTTCGGAATGTTTTCAGCTATATCGTGGCCTTCAGTTCTTATTCGGAATAGAAGCCGGAGAAAACATAATCTAATTAATACTGCATTTTTAAACAGTTTAAAATGCAATTTTAATTAGATTATGTTGATCACAATTTTATGGTTTAAAAGGATTATTCAATGACAAGCATTTTGTGAACAAAGATCGTAACAAAGATCATTAAATATTAGCTATGGATAACTTACCGCTTTCAAAGACATGAATCCACTTTTCTTACTCTTTGTTCCCTTAATTTTTTAGGCAATACCTCGGTCCATAATATATACGTAAACCACGTGTTTATTTTCACCCCTTGAAAGATCTAACGTACCCCCGTTCAGTCATATTCTGGTAACATTTGTTTATACATAAATGATGATATTTTATCCACACAATTAAATCGCAGTTCTATTTTTGTTTTTTTTAACACATGGTGGCGAAAGTTTTGTTACTGTTGAATGTTTAGACTACATGCTGGTTAACGGAAAGAACTACACAAAACACAAATAATAATTCAAAATAATTTTGTTTTTTAATGTACTTTCCAAAAAACCCCAAAAATTTTTAATTTTAAAAACGATTTTTTTTTCTTAAATATAAATTGGCTAACTGTGAAAAGAAATATTGGTGATAAAATTTAAACCCCATATGACATTTTACCGAGGACTGATTTAAATTCAATCAAGCATGAAAACCTGGTACGCAAGTTCGGAACATGTCATGTATAGAGGTTCGACGAAATTCATGCTGTTACATTGACGAGAAACATTTCTGCCAATAACATCCCTGGCATGCAGAGAATTTCTATCAAGGCCGTCCGTAATCGATTGCGAAACCATGTGTTGCGCGCCAAACGACCATACTTTGGAGCCAGTTTGAGACGCCACCATCGCCAGCCAAGGGTACGATGGTTTATTATTGTTCGACGATGGGATCTGCGGAACTGGAAAAGGGTGTGGTTCAGCGATGAATATCGCTTTTTGCTATAAAAGAAAGATGGCCGAATTCGTGACTTCATACGTTGAAACGAACGATTTGCACACAATTATGTCGTTGAGGTCAAACATTTCGTCGGTCGGAGGCCGTGTGATGATGTGGGCTGGTATCTCTTAAGCCAGAAAAAGCACCTTAGTTCATACTCCAGCCAACTTGAATGCAGTTCGCTATCGTGACGAGATTATACAGCCTCACTTAATGCCTGCAATCGATGTCCATAGGGAGGTTTTTCAACATGATAATGCCAGAACGCATACTGCACGTATCGTTGTTGAAATGTTCACGGTCACCAGATCTAAATCTGATTAAGCATCTTTGGGACGAACTTGACCGCGACATACATGTATGTAAACGTTAACCATTGCTTCAAACACTGTAAGAATTACAGCATGCACTTCAGGTTGAATGGCTGTTCGGAGGACATAACATATATTGACTGTTGTTCTGCAAAAATTTGCATCTTGATGGACAAAATTAACATTTTTGTTAAAAGTGACCCTTAGACAACATTTGTGTCAAGTGTTAGTATTCTGTGTGTTTTATTTGTTGTAATTTATAACCTTAGATTTATGAAGTAAAACTTAATTTTTCTGATTTTGCGGTACTTTTGTTTAAAAGTATACACACGCCTTAGTGTAATTGAAAAGTTTAATATGGGTGTCCTATACGCACACAGGGAATATTCCACCGATGGTGCAGACGATCGTAACACTTTGGTCATTATGTTTCCAAATTCAAAATTTATATACGCACCGTACGGATTTAGATTAAACGTTATACAGAAATTTCTTTTTTGTCTACAAATATCATAAATCGACTTCAGAGCTTTGTTGTTTGCGTGCACTCACTGGCAATCGATGCTCTTCATAACATGACTATTATTTAGAGTCACTCACCATGCAGCTTATCGAACAGTTATTGGACATTTCTCTTGCTGAAAATATTAACATTCGTTTTATTATTGTATAGATGCCTTTGCTATTATAGTAAATATAACTGTAATATAAGGCAACTGTTTGTAGACATTGACTTTTACTCAAATACGATGCCGCCATATTATGACTTGTTTAAAAAGAGGGAAATGGGAAAAATTATTCACTCATCTATTTATGGAAAAACTATTATTTGTATAATTTTTACGGTTACCTTAGCACAAGAATTTACGACGAACGCGAGAGAAGATTTTAATTTCAAAATTATAAATTTTCCTCACTTGTGCAGCTTCTCCAATAGACGATGTCTGTATTTCTCAGTTGATAAGGTTATGCAAGAGCTTGCAGTGAGTATGATGATTTTTGCAAACGCCACCAATTTCGTCGGGATAAACTTATAAACAAAACCAAGGTTACAAGAAAAAGCGACTCGTTTGCAATTTTATTAAATTTTACTATAGATTACCATTTCCTTATTAAAACATATTCTATTTTGTTTGAAAATACTATTGTAGATAGTTTTCCCAATTTTTGAATTCAGTACACAGTGATTATGCAGAGATGATTATTGTATACACTTATTACTGATTAGTGGTATTTGATACCTATCAATTTTTATCAACACGTCAACTCACACGCTACAGTAAAGGAAGCGGGAGGTTACTTGTAAGTATGCCATACAACAAGGTTTAACCTACCATTTCCTTGACATGCCTGTACTGAGTCAGGACCATACATGTAGATGTAATTGCTACATTTTTGGTTGTTGGTTTCTAGGATATTTATTTGTGGATTGTCTTTGTCAGTTTCCTTGCTGTTCAGTATTATGTTATTACCTTCAACATTATTATTATTATTATTACTATTATTATTATTATCATTATTATTATTATTATTATTATTATTATTATTATTATTGTTATTATTATTATTATCATTTCATTATAGTGAATACACGACGTTATAATAACAAATACACATTATGGGTAACTTAAAAAATGTTTTTAAGATGGTACGAGTGTTTTCCGCCGTTTTAATTTCTTGATAATAATATACAATTGTGGTAGCTCAGTGCGAGCGATATCATGTTTTATGGAACACTTGAAAGAGATATCGACCGAGGACAACGGCAAAGTGTTCAATAAAACATGATATCGCATGCACTGAGATGCCATAGTTGTTTTATTTCATTTCACTGTAAATTTTCCAATTTATTCTTGGTCTCCTTACTATATTGTTGTTTTTACATCACAAGTAAGTATAATCATGCACATTTTGTTATGATGGTCTTTATCTGATTTTGTTAGTGTTAAATTTGGACATTATTTTGATGCAGAAAACAACTTCAAAGTGATTTTTTTCAAAAAACATTAACATATTGTGATATTGCACATTTGACAATTTGATTACAAGTGATATTGCATGGCTAATCAATTTTTTTGATGCCATCTAATACTAAAATAGCCAGCCTTGAAATATCACTTGTAAGTAAAACGGGTTCATTCAACCTATGCCAACATTTTTAATTTGGGTTTAAAAAGGTAAAAAAAAATTGTTGGCATGCATTGAATTGTTGTAAAAACATTTTAATCCCTTCTATAAACAATTCGTTAATTAGTTTTCAGGTGGGTAAATAATAATAATTATTTCTTTTAAATTTATTTTCATATTTTTTTGTCTTGTAAATTTTTGCTAGCTTAAATAAAGATTAGATAAAAAAGAGTATACTTATACGTAATTTTTATTAAGATTCATAAAAAAACAGATACAATATAAATTGAAATGTCAGTAAGATGCAACAAAGAAGAGGCAGCAAATTCTTCTACTGTAACTTAAAATTGTCCATCGTGTAGACGCTGTTTCAGTTAATTTAATCATATTTATTCATAAATTCAATAATGAAATACAGTATAATGAATTACAAAATACCTAGACAGGATCTCAGTTTTCTTTTATCACCTGCTCTATACTAAAAGAGTTTAATCTCTGTGGATTCTTGTTGGTTCTCAAGTAGCTTGATCAGGTTGTCATCACCATACACTGTGTTTGCTACTTCAAAGTGGGTAAGTTTTTCCTGAGTCGAGAAGACAAGTATCCGGTCTACATCACAGTTGTCGGCCAGTAGAAATGGGTGTCCAACTGTTGTCATTCTCCGTGGTCCCTCTATGTTGATGTCTACTAACGACTTGGGTAGTGCTGAATGTTGATCTTTGATTTTACAGCAGGACTCAAATGTTGGTAGTTGTTCAACCATTCTATTGGTGTTCGTCATTCCACTTTGTATTTCTGAGTTTCATAACTTCTTCTTCGTATATGGTGAGAACTGGAGTAGTCTATTCTCTGTAGCATTAGTGAATAGTCTGTATAACTTTATGAACATTGAGCTGAACTCTGTCATTGTCATGATTATGATTAATTGGTAGCTTGGTTGGAATGTTGTTCATAGTATTTATAGTAGCGGTACAGTTGCGGGTACAACATATCCAATATGTTCGCTCGTTTCGTTTGTCTTCACTCTGAATTTATACCTATCGTGGACTAGGGTCTGGTTTCCTAGTCTGTTTGTAACATACTGAATGTCTAATTGTGCATTGGCCATACAACTGATAAAATCCTTTAGAATCAGAAGTATTAATACAAATTTCTAGTGAAAAAAGTTCACTTCATGTATTTAAAATTTAATAATAATTGAGGATTCTCAATAATTCGAACAATAATTTTGCCTGTTATTTACCGATAATTAATAGTTTAATTACAATCAAAACATATATTGTATTCTGCATGTGGGCATTCCTTGAATAGAAATTGTTAAAATGTTAGCATAGGTTGAAGACACCGTAAAACGAGACACAAAATCATAAGAAATTCTTAGTGAGAGATACGTTGAAGCAAAGGGAGGCTAAAATTACGAAATGTTATAACATTTAAAAAAAATATAGTTCAATTGCACACTTTGCATGTAACATGTTCATACATTCGTGTGTGTTACGATCAGTGTATTACTTAAACCTCTATTTGAGCTGCTTTTATAGAAATAAAATCGAAAGCTCGCATATAAACGTGTAAAATTTGCGGGAATATTAAACAAACCAAAAACAAAAAAATTGTGAAATTCTAACTACTGCACAAAATGTTTGTGTAATTTCATGTGATTTGTTTCCAAGTTTCTTTTATGTCTTTTTCCCACATACTGCCATTAGTTTTATCATTTTTTTCACGAAACTTGTTTATATCATATTCCAATATAAATTGCATAAAACGTTGACATAATACTGTTTAGATAAATTGTATATCGTATATCAACTGTTTTCAAATCAAGTTAACCAGTATATATTCGTGCTCCAATGAATAATTTATTATTTAACTAATCTTATTCGAAAATTATGACTTCAATAGTGTATTTTTTCAACATCCATCGTAATGTTTGATCAACAAACTCTTGAAGTAAGATACTCTTATGATATGATGTTATTCCGCGACTTTAAATGTAATCACATCTTGGTCTTCTCAAAGAAAAATGTTGTATATGTAGACGTTTTGTTTGATAGTTTGCATCAGTACATGCCTATATTCTTTCAAGTTCTAGATGTTTTTGCGGGTCTGATTTATTCTCTAGTTTAGCAATATGATTGTGCACATTTTCTATTCAATCTCCGTTAATATGAATCGTCTTAACGTTTTTGAGATTTTCAAATTTGTGCTAACTAAGACCCGTAAATACTTAATTACTTTTCATTGATCTGTATTTGGGATCAGGAATTCTTCAATGCAGCCTTTATAGTTGATGAAAATTAATATAAAACTGACAGTCCTGATTTTTTATATTCCCTTAGACAAATACCTACTTCCGCTGTTCATTGTTATTACCGTCTACAGCACCACTTAGACCTTAATTACTCTGCTAACATTAGCTCATAAAGGTGTATATGTGTATGTGATGTTACATTTTCATTTTCAATTAATCCTTAAACGTCATAACAAAACATCACCATCATTTAACGAAAAGCAAATACCGAAAGAACAAATACTACAGAACAAACTCAAAACATTAACATTAAAACCTTATGTAGATGATTTGATTCTAAAAGATTCTAAACTCTTGCACTTTATTGTCATATCTTTACAACAAAGACTAGTTTAAATGTAGTACCATAACAAAAGACATAACATTTGCAAAGAAAAACCAACAGGATTGACCACAGGACTGACACGCAACGTAAAGAATAACTTAATGAAACTAAAACAATAACTTATTTAATACAGACATACACCTCCTCACATGACATTCTGGTTGCTAAGACTTTAATTTGGATTAAAATGTGAAACTGATCACATGATTGTCAGTAGCGTTCAGATGACGCCACGTTGAAGGGATTATTGGTTGTGCCTATCATAAATCTGCAACACAGCACGGACTCAGCATACACGGGAACAATTGACGAGTACGGTCTTGCGTAATTGTCTCTTATTCATATGCCTGAGCTTGCTTCACTTCGTAAAAAGCTTGAGACAATGGCTGACGACTCACTCGTCCATCCAAATCATCCTACAAATGTTCTATTAGGTTTAAATCTGGTTATTTTGACAACAATATTGAGCACTGTTTTGTTCTTGTTGTTCAGTTTGCCGGCAGACTTTCTACGTATGTTAATTGCAGGCAGGAATTGTAGTATCAAAATTTAATCTCAGTTTCGCGCTATATTAAGGCTGGTTGAAGATCGTGGAGACGACTAATGATGCTATTCTGAGTAGCCGATTCCAGTGTTTCTGCATCGTAGAATTAAAATGTTAACGACTGAATTTAAGTAAAGGGTAAGACCTCTGTTAAAACTTGCTTAAAGATAAACTACGGTTTTCTTACGCCTTACTCGTATTGCGTTACACATACTGACCAGTAGAGGTCACGGCTAATCAACATACGGCCATTATCGGGAGGTCAAATTCAATTATTGGACATTTATGTTTTATCATGAGCATGAAAAATGTTTTGTGGTCCGTTTTTGTGAGAGTATATATTGCTTAAAAATTCTTTAACAATGAACGAAGACCATATCTAGATATAATCTTTGCCAAACAAATTAAACATTATTTTAGACAAAATATAATTGAAGGGTTTTGAAGTGAAATAGACTAAAATAACTAACATGCAGATACGCCGAGGCATTGTGGGTAAAATGATAAAAATGTCTCGAGAGTAACCCTAACAACAATTCTGCATGGTTTAATAACTGTTCATAATTATATCGGAGAAATCTTAAATTGCCCAGCGAGGCCAATAATTGTGTATTATAGAAAGGTCGATAGTCAATAACCAAATCCATTTTAGTTCAGCGTTTCGTGTATTTAGTTATTCAAGCAGGTGCATGCCGTCGAAATGTATTAACTTAAACAGAAGTTTTTTTTTTTTAAAAGAACTTTAAAAACTAAGCTGTTTTCGTTAATGAATATATCAGAAAGTTGTAAGCAATCTATCAGCATCCAAGGTCTCCGATTTAATTACATAGAGAATGTTTAATTAAACAAAAGTGTTATAATTGACATCACGACAGTTTTATAAAATAAGAATGTACCATGGGTATAGCAAATCTCATTACTTCCGGAAAGCCGTGTATTTGCGTGACGGATTAATGAAATCTTTTAGTAGAAACTTAACTGAAACGTCTCTGAGCTTTAAATGTTCAAACCTACGCACACAATTTAATGTGGTGGTGTGCTTAAGAAACTGTAAAATGGGATATGGTAGAGTATTTTTATACGCTTTGTTTTTTTTTTCAGTTAATTATATTTTATGTCATTTGTTCCCACAACATTTAAGCAATGAAAACTGTGTATGAAAGTTTTAGCATTTTGTTTTAATATAACGTTGATTTTTCGTTATTTATATTTAGTGTAATATTATAGTTTTGTTTTGCGTTTAATATTATAATTTGTTTAATGTAATGTTAAGTATTGTTTCCGCGTTCTTGAGGTTTGGTGTAATTGTATAGTATTGTTACAGCGTTCCTAATGTTAAATGTAATATTATAGTATTAAGCGTTCTTATTGAAAGCCAAAACTGTCATATGTGGTCATATTTACGTTGTGTGTTTATTTTCATTACGTGATGTGATTTCTAATTTACGTTTGGTAGTTTTATCTTAAGGTTGGTTGTTTCTTAATTAAGTTTCGTGGTTTTGTATTAACGTTTGTAGGTTTATTTTATACGTTATGTGATTTGATGTTTTATTTACTTAAGTGATTTGATCTTTACGCTATGTGGTAATTTTATTCTGGTTTTTTCCACACAGGCACCGGTACCATTGTTTCGTAAAATGCATTACCGTTGGAAAGTTTGTAAGACGCTAATTTTTCATCTGTGTAGTATTCAAGTTATTATTTTTCCGGACTCGAGTGACATCTTGTGTGAAAATACAGACATTTATTACACGCTTGTGTTTTATTAAAAAAAGGAAAATATTTTACGTTAGTCAAGTCGGTTACTTGTTCAACGTTTAACATTCAACATTCAACATTTATTCAAGTTATAATTTTTACTATGTAATAAACTATAATTCTGTGTTGTAGTAAATACCAAGGCAGTGTTCAATAAGGTAGAGTTTTTGCACTGTAATATCTGACATATATTTGTTTTAATGGCAAAATGATGTCCGATCTAGTAAGAATAACACTGGGATCTTTTTTTTACAAAGCTTTCTAATATATCGATAGGCATTGGCCCGGTTTAAGCTTATGTTCATTATTAAATGATAACTGCTAAATGTTACAGATAGAAATAACCTTTAAATTAGACAAAAAATGACAAATACATGTTACAATTTAAGTACTTATTTATTACACTTAATTAATGAACAAACTACAATAATAGAGAATAATGTTAAACTTAACCGTCTTCGAAGTTTCAACTGGTGTCCAATGTGAAATATCGAATCAAACTGTTATTTCTAAAATAAGTTCCACTTGTACGAAATATTAAATTCAATAGTAATGAAGTATCCAAATAATTGCAACATCTCCAACTAAAACCCAGACAAAAACCTAATCTTCTCACGTGCATTCAATATATCCCAAATGAATGTACTAGAATTCTGTAGGTCATGTAATGTTTTTTTTAATTTAGTAGCTGACTTGTTTATTATTATTTAGTCGCTTACAGTTCTTAAATATTCTTCCAAATTCTTTATCTTAAGCCAACAAATACCAAATGTAAAATAACTATGTAATTATTTTATTAAGATGTAAAGCCACATTAATAAATACCTGTTTTATCACGATTTTTAAATTTTAGTATTACTTTAATTTTTTTGGTTGTTATTGATGAACGTTTAGCATGAATCAATTAAAATTCAATGGAGTGAATGGAAATTATTAAATTGTTTTAAAAACCTAAATATTTATTCTTGCTAGATCGAACAAAGTTTTGCCAGTTTTTTTAAATAATTTATGCCAGAGCTTACAATGCCAATTACTACGTAATAAGAACACTAAATAAGTAATAACTATAATACAGAATTACTGTTTATTACAAGGTGATAAATATTTTCCAATTTAATTCGTGCAAATAAATTTCAGTATATCCTAACAAGGTGTCATTTAAATCCAGAAAAATATGGAGCCAATCCAAAAATAACTTTGATCATATTGTTTGAAGAAATAAGAGAATGAGCCGTTGAATTAATTCTGCCTACATATGAAGTGGACAGATACAGTGTTGGAAGCTTCATGGTGTGGGCGGCAATATCATTCTTATGATTGTAGGACAAACTTGGTTAATATTGATGGGAGTTTGACGACTGAACGTAATAGAGACAATGTCCTGACACCACTATTGTTGCCTGCTATCAACTGACAGAGGAAGATGTTTCAGCATAATGATGTTCGGCCGCCTACAGCACGTATCACCACGGATTTTCTTGCCAATGTGTTACATTGTCCCTCAAATGCAATCTTTTGTATATGGGGTAAATTTAGCAAAATTGTGCACAGGCGCCAACCTCAACCGCAAACACTAGTTCAAGTAACCAATAGATTACAAGATGTGTTGGAAAGAATTCCACAAAGAACAATAATAACATCGACTTCATGCCCAGGATATGCAGAACATTGTCGATGGGAACAAAGAAATATTAGATAATGAACATTTCTTAAATGAATTTGGACTACATACATCTAACTTTTTTCTGTTACATGTGGTGTCGATATTATAAAGCCTGTCTGTGAAGCATTTCTTTGAATTATACGAATAAAAATATCATGAACCTGTTATGCGTTTTTACAGTGTATAATTTATGGGAACCTTTATATTGAAATTATTTTCATACTATTGTATACTCAGGGAGATTAAACCACATATATCTGCTATACTGTTAATGGAGAGACAATGGCACCAATTTCTAAATGGAGAGGCAATGGCACCAGTCTCTGAATGGAGGGACAATGATGCCTCAGATATCAGCTGGTCTCTAACTGGGGGACAATGACGCCTCAGATATCAGCTGGTCTCTTGATGGAGGGACAATGACGCCTCAGATATCAGCTGCATTGTAAACAGGGAACAATAACACCTCAAATCCTCTGTAAATGGTGAAATCACCCGATGTCAGCTAATATATCAGCGATAATGGTGGGAAAATACCATATGAGAATACAACTACCCTATAAATGGGGGAAATTTAAACCTTAGATATTAGCTACTCTCCAAAGAAAAAGGACAATAAAACATCGGATATATGTATACCGTGAGACAATAGCTCATTGGATATCAGCCATTATGTAAATAGTGCGACAATGAAATCGCAAAATACAGCTACCCTGTAAATGGCGAGACAAAAGAATCTCAGATATCAAGTAGATTGTAAGCATATAACAATGAAGCCTCACATATGAGCTACTCTGTAAATAGGACAATAGAATCTTAGAAATCAGGTACTCTGTAAATGGTGATACAACAGCTCCTCAGATAGCAGCTCTTATTGAGTTTAATGTTGGGACAATAACATATCAGAATACAGTTATCCTGTAAACGGCGGGATATTAAATCTTAGATATCAGGTACTCTGTAAACGCTTAGAAAACAGAATTAAAGATGTCAGCAACTATGTAAACGGCGGGCCAATAGACCCCAGATGGCAGCTAATCTGTAAATGGTAGGCTAATAAAACTCATAAATCAGCTACTCTGCAAATGGTTAGACATTGCAACTTCTGATATCAGCTACAAAACGACGGAACGATAACACATGGGATATCAAGTACTATGTAATTGGTACGACAATAACACTTCAGATACCAGCTACTCTTCAATTGTTTGTAGAAACACCTCAGATATAATAAACAATGTAAACGATTGAAGAATACACCCGCAGACATCAGTTACTCTTTAACGGTGGGATAATAAAATCAAAGATGTGAGCTACTCTGTAGACGGTAGTACAATAATAACTCAGATATCAGCTACTTTTTCAACAGTTGGACAATAACACCACAGATATATGCTACTCCTCGAATGGTGGCGCAATAAAAACTTAGATATCAGCTACTCTATAAACGGTGGGACATTAAAACCATAGATATAAGTTATTCTGTAAGCGCTTACGAAATACAAACTCAGATATCAGCTACTCTGTAAACGGTGGGGCAATAATATCCAAGTCATTATAATGTCTGTAAACGGTGGAACGATATTTCCTTAGATACCAGCTACTCTGTAAAGGTGGGACAATAATATCCAAGTCATTATAATGTCTGTAAACGGTGGGACAAAAATTCAGCTACATTGTAAACGGTGGTACAATGATGACATAGATATCTCCTACTCTGTAGACGATGAGACATTGAGGAAACTGTTTATATTAGCTAATATGTTCACGATGAGACAATAATACATTGGATGTCAGCAATTTTTTTAAACGGTGGGACAATTACACCTTATATATCAGTTTTTCTATAAGTAAATGACTGTAAATATAGCCTTTCATTGTAAATGTTCTCATTAAATTTGTAACGCTGTCATTGACAAATCCATAGTTATTGTATTTAATTATTTAGCTACAGGCTTCACTCTTGTAGCATACATATTATACGATTCCTGAATGTTTATATGTTTCCAAATTAGAGCTAGGTTACATACAATAATGTAAAATATGTATCTTAAATAATAGCTGTAGTCATATTTTAGAATAGTGCTGCACAAGAATGTCCGATGAAAGCATTACCATATATATGCATCATTTACAACCTGAAGCATAAAATTTGTATTGTGTATTATGTTGTGGCTTCATTATAGACGTGGTTAATTTATATGTCTAAGCTGCAAGCATGTTTGAGAAGTAGTATTGATTATGTTGTCGACAGCAAAGATTTACTGTTTGTTTCACTTTAAAATATGTTTATTCATTGCAGTTGTGTACAGATCTGTAATTGAATATCTATACCAGATCCAGTAGTTGACATAATTTTCATACAAAGTCAACCAGTCATAATCGTGATCACAGAAAGCTGAATAGTGGTTTCTGTGAAACAAATTGGATACGTGAATAATTAATAATGATTGCTTTTGAAATTAAAAAATTAAATGTGTAAATAAATTTTAACAGGTATATTTGTTCTAGAACAATTGTCGTTTGTAAATGAAGGTAAGAACAAAATACCTAACACCAAGGAAAATGTGAAAATGACTGTCCAAAAATCAAAATCCTAGAACCCGCAAACTTTAGAACAACAACAAAAAATGTAGAAACTACAGCAATGGTCCTTTCTTGGTACAGACATTTCAACAAAAATGGTGGGTTAAACGATGTTTTATGGTACGCCAAACCTCCTGCTTCAATTTGTGTAATACATAAGTTGGTTTGTTGATGAAAATGGACGGGTATCATATACCACTAGTAAGTAATAAATGTATCCAATAATCATCTTAGCACAATCGCTGTACACTGAATTAATAAAAACTGGGAAAACTATCTTCAATCATACTTTATGTAACAGACCTTTCGTCCACTATGTACATATTACTAGCTATTATTTAAGAATTTAACACACAAAGATGAACAAGAACCTCGTTCCTTTCAATCTTGGTAATATATTGCATCACAAGTCTGTTACATCCGAAATTCCACCATGCATCAAAACCAAATCCGTTCCAATTATATCTTATACATATACTACATGTACCCCCATTGCTCCCAGAATCTTCAATAACAAACGAGGTGTATTGGAGACTCTTTAGATCATGAATTCAAAGCCAAACTACGTGACTGCTCTTTCCACAATTCCCAATTTATAGTCTTTCAGATCACGTGATAACTGAAGATTTTAACATTGACAATGTAAGACTCCGCAATATTTTTCTTGAGGACAAAATACCGTAAACATAAATCCATCTACTGAAATAGATGTATTCAGAGGAGTATGTCAGAAGATAGGCAAAACAAGAAGACCAGGAGGTTGATACCTTGTCCGAGTTGGTTTAGGCCTTGCGACCATTGATTCAAATCAAAATAAGTCGTTTTAAAAAAGGTTTATGAGTAATAAAGGACCATCAATCAGGACCATCAATCTTCAGAAATCGTCGTAGTGTACCACCAAAAAACACCCAACTACTATTTAAACAACCATAAAAACGATACTTCAAAATACAGTATTAGCATAAATGAAATGAAGATATTAAACAATTCAAAAGACCTGATAGCTATCTTGACTTCTGGATTTCTTTCCCTATGGAACAACATTAAAACATTAGATTTTTGTACTCTGTACGCGGCCATCCCTTATTTGCAGCTTAAAACCAGACTTAAGATCTTATTAAATGCTGCTTTTACAAGAAAAACGGAAAGAGACGACATAAATACATGTCAATTAGACTTGACAGAACTTACTTCGTCATCATTGAATAAAATAATAAAATATATAATGAATACCAAATCTGTAAAATGTTAGATTTTCGGATTTACAACATTCGTCATGTTTGGAGGGCATGTTTTACACAGACTGGTGGTATTCTAATGGGTACTAATCATGCTTCTTTCCTCCTCGCCTACTTGTTTTTTTTTTACTTTCATGAGGCTGAGTTCCTGAAGCAGAAAAAAAGACAGTGGCCCATACTTTCAATTCACATTCGTTATATTGATAATGTTTTTCCCGGAACAATTCGTATTTTGGTGACTACTTGAGTTCACTTTACACTAAGGAGCTTGAAATTAGACACCACCAATACACCCTCTAACGTAGACTTTGGAAAACTACATACTAGACTACGACAAACGTGATGACTTCAACTTTCCAATTGTCAATTTCTCGTTCATCGACAGCAACATTCCAGCAGATCCAGAGTATGGTGTGTACATTTAACAACTTATATGTTATTCTAGATGCAGCAATCGGTATTTCGATTTTATAAACCGATCACGTCATACCTGATTAATTTAATTTAGAAATATAAAACACTTACACGGACTTAAACTTCTGAACATAGATAACATTTTTTGCACCGTCTTAGTTGGAAGTTGTCTATACTAACTACTTGTTCAAACTACTTGTTGTCATGTATGTGTTTTACTTAAAAATGACAAATTATGCCTCGTGTTTTTCTATTAGAACTTACCTCATACTTTTTATTTTTTACCTTATTACAACAGATAAAATATGTGCATCTGTACCCATGATGTTAAGAACAATTCTAGACGTAGTACGTACAATTCCATTACTTTATATGTGATTGCATGACCAAATTTAACGCAATTGCGTTTGTTATTTAATATAAATCTATTTGTAAATTAATTGATTAAAATGTAAGAAAGCTAAGGAAGCTTGAAGAGAATTACCTGATTTTGCTGTAACATCTGGATAAAACATCTTATGTTAACTATTTGCAAAATTCATGATACTATTTTAGCCCCATTAGAAATAAAAACGAAAGATTGACTAAATGTTTAACGATTAGCTAGTAAAATGTTAAGCCATATTCAGGACAAGAAAAAGTCAAACAATAATCCATCAAAATGTACAAAGACGGTTTTTTTGTCGTGGCCACTGGAGCGTAGCACTTTCAATAAACATGTCACCCACTAATGTCTACAGTCATTGTTTCTTTATTAAAGTCTGATAACACAAACCCACACCTCACCCACTCCACACTTTCCGCCAACTGGGGAACCACTTGTTGATCGAGAACAAGGCAAACAATTGAATAACAATTTAAATTAGGGTAACTAACGTTAAATAGATAGCGTTTAAAATGCTGTTTAAAGAGTAAAATAGATAGATAAATATTTATTTTATCAAAATGTGTAAGACACAAATAGAAACGCGAAACGGAAAAAATAAATCCGGTATTTCTTCCGGCTCCGTAGAAACTGAAGAGATAAAATGCTTCATCTAGTTTATACTGGTACATTTTATTTGCAAATTAAGGATATAATGAAACGGTTTCTGTTTTGTCTTCTTTACGTTGTGTTTGCCTATGGTTGTTTTCCAAAAGAAAACATGACCAAACTTAAACATATATTGCATACCTATTATCATGATTATCATTATATCACATGACGCTGATCAATCGTTGTTATCAAAAGGACATGCAGCATGGCAACATTGTGTGTATTCTGTGAAAAATATGTGTAGCGTAGGCTACCTTTCATACCAAACATCAACATAAAATTTTTAATAGAATATATCTATAGTCATGTAATTGGAGGTTTTCTGTCAGTTTTATGCAAAATGAAAAACCCCATATTCTTTAAATAAAAAATCCTAACGGTTGCCATTTTTACTGACAAATCTAAAGAAATATTTAAAGAAATATCATAGATGTTTTATCACGTAACATTTGTAGATTTTGAAAACAATTAGGCTTATTGTAACCGCTACACAAGTCTAAATCCCCGAAACCCAATACTCCATACTTTACCAGTGGCGGTCAAAATTGTGTTCCCGTTGCCCCATTCCTTTTCTCCGTTTATTCATTGTATGTTAACATGTTCTCGTCTTGAAATCAGTTGAAATGATCATTGGACGTTAAACAAATATCAATTAGTCAATCAATGTATCACGTTAAGCACTAACCAAAGTTAAAGAGAAACAATTTGAAATGAGATCAGCCCAAATTATGAAATGAGAATAAAGACTTTGTCGTCCTGATAGAATCAAGATATTCATTTATGACTCACAAAATTCTATTTCTAAAATATTTACTTGGATTTTAGAAGATCTAGTTCAAAATCTGCCACGTCTACTGCTTTTACGATAATGAGCTATATTTGCAAGGTTAACTAAACAACATTATTAAAACATCGTCACAGCATAGAATTACGTTTTGTCGTTTATTCGATTGACGTATACTAATTATCTTCTCACATGTGGTCTATTTGTTCCCAATCTAGCTGCTATCCTACCATTTCTTTTTAAATGATGTACCATGTGATGGACCATTGCTGTAGTTATTATATTTCTGTTGTTGGTTCTAGAGTTGTTGCTGGTTTATCGGACTTTGATTTGTGGATTATTTTTTTTTTACAGTTTCCTCGGTATTTTTAGTGCTTACATGTCCGGCAAACCTTACTGCATCCCTGGTTTTTATTGTTTGGTTTACTCACTTTCTGCATTTGTGCTTTTAGTTTTTGTTTCCTGTTGTTTACGTTTTTCTAAATCCAGATTTGTAATTCATTGACTGTTGGCTCCTGTTTTATCCTTTTTTATTACGAAAATCCAGTAGAAAAATATTAGATACGATAACCTGTTCATGGTTTATACTATGACTGTTCTTTAGTTGTTACAAATGTCCTTCACTTTTGCTCCGAGAATTTAAAATAATAAGTCAGCCATTTTGTTTCTAAAGAGACCTTGCGTTGTTTACAAAAGTTCGTCTGCCTTCGTGACGTTCAGTGCTATTCGGAAAAACCGCGAGAATTTTTCCGCTATAATAAGGGCGACATTACCCAAAGGATTTCGAATAGACAACATACACTTCCGTTCTAATGTAGGTCAAGTTTTACTATAGAAAATCGCCCTATTAAAATGAAAAATACCGCCATATTTCAGAACGCTGAATATCTCGAGGAAATAGTTGTTGATTTAAAAAAGTACCCTTCTTGATCTACAAAAGGAGCATAAGCTGAACCATAGGAGCAAAAACCCTCACCAAAATACGTTCACTTGTAGGGAAGGTGTAAACATTTCTGTCAAATGATAATAAACATGTGTACAGTGTAGACCAATTTCTTTTGTAATTTGTAACTAAAATGTACAATTTATTTTGCCCAATGTAAACCACGAGTACATATTTCTTTTGTTCCATGTTGTTCATTTGTATTCAATTATGTTGTCACATGTAGCCCAACATCACAGATTTCTATTGACACAAAAAATTAATTCAACAGACGCCTAATTGTTGAGGCAATGCTACAGAACACGCGTACACTTCTTTAAGGCACACTCAGTTTACTTTTGAAAGACGGTCACGTGTAGAGGCAGTACGGATACAAGTGTAACAACTAAAGAAGAAGAAAACCCTAAAAACACACTGTGACAATTTAAACTTTATTTTATGAAATAACAAGTTGAAGTTGAAATAGTTGTGATGTTGTTAATCTATTATTCACACTATTTGTACAAGTTGTATTATTTGACACTTCGCGGATTAATAACTAAATAAATAATTATCAACACCTAATCATGTTACTCATAGTACATGCACATGTATTAACACATAACAAACATTACTTAAAATTACTTTAACACGCAACGGACACGTGAATGTAGTAAACGGTCTAGCGCGGTAATCCCCCATATATTAGTACAGCTTCCACAAGCAACGGTCCGATGAAGGTCTAGCACAGTAACCCCCTCTCCCAATATGTTATTTTTGCTGTCACACGCAACAGTCACATATATGAAATAAACCTCGGGAATTCCCACTTCTATTGTTGTAGCTTACACATTCAACCCTCACATAAATGAAGCAAAACCGTGTCTAGTACGATTATCCCCCATATTTTATTTATATCTATCACAAGCAACGGAATTCCTCATATATTATTAGAGCTTACGCAACTGTCTCATAAACTCATATATTGTTACAGATATTACACGCAACGGTCACATAAATGCAGTAAAACTCGTTCTAGCACGGCAATCACCTATATCTCGGTATACCTTTCACAAGCAATGGTCAAATGAATGCAGTAAACCTTGGTCTAGCGCAGTAATTCCCCTAAATAAATTGTTGCAGCTTTCACACTCAACTATCTTTATGAAAGCAGCAAACCTCAGTCTAATACAGTAATAATCATTGTATTAACTTTCACACGCAACAGAAACACTCGGTCTAACGAAGGAATTCACCAATATATTGCTGTAGCGTTCACATGCAACGGTAAAATGAATGCAGTAAACCTCGGTCTAACGCGGTTTCCACCCGATGCAGTAAACCTAAGTTTAATGCGGTTAGCACGTATATATTATTTTGTTATGCGCTTCCTTTCGCAAATGTCAACACCGTATGTTAGAAAGGAGCTGCTTAAACTGGTCGGAAATTTTGTTATCGTGCGTAAAACCATATTAAAGCTGTAAAACACAATCTATTGTGATATTGAAAGCGATAATGGATGAGAAAGATAAAACGTCTATATTCTTCTGCGACGAATGTATGCTGCTTGCATCACTCTTTAGTCTTCATTATTGATATGTATTAAAACAAACCAAACAGTTGCTAAGTATGTCCAAGATAAAGTAATAAATGTTCTTATAAAGACGTCACGTACACAATGGATGATAATTCCCTGTAACATTGTACATAGTAGTCCAGCACTGAAACAATGGTAACTATATACAACTTAAACAGAGCAATCAGTTGTACGTGTACAATCAATCCATATACTCTGTTACTGTTATAGATTATAAACAGTTTTGTCTTGTCTATCCTATAGAAAAAGAATGTGTATATCATTTACAGCATACTAGAACATTGCCCACACACAAACAATATGTGCACAAATTTTTTTATAATAAAAATTACCAACATCTTCGTCAATATATATTTAAATCATTTATATTATTTAAAAAGTATAATAACCTATGTAAGTTATTAAAAGAAGAAATATTGCTGGTCACGTGACGTCTAGGTAACAACCAGACTAATAACATATATACCCAACGAAAGGTGGTGACATTACATTTGAAAATATTCCTGGACGTCTATTCACTTATTCGTAAAGATAGAAACTGCATAATTCTATAACAATCAGTGTCGTCATACTTGGGTGTGTGTATTTGTATCAACATAAGGATCAAATCCAGGAAGCTGTGGAGGTCCACTGTATGTGTATGTCTGTAATAATAGCAAAGGTGACAATTTGTGTAATTTACAATGAACATATCAGTTTTGACGGGTAACTTCTACATTATGAAACACATTATAAGACTATAGACTTTACACTATATTTTAAAGTTCTTCAAACGTAAATGTCAGGTAAGCAAGTTATTTTCGAACAATGGAAAATAATTCTTTTGATTTATATTTTCAACATATGTTCGATATTTGCAGAACATTAGTATTTAAGTTGTGATTTTAAATTACAAGTAAAAATACTTAGAACACAATTTTTTATTAGTTTGTCATCCACTTAAGTATTAGGCTATCATATACGTACTGTTCCGGTAGATCCAGATTTTTTAAGAGGTATTGTTGATTCTGGATTTCCAGAATCCAATGATCCTCGAAAAGAAAGACGTGCTTTATTTCTAACAATAGTACCAAAGGTTTCCTGAAAAATATTTTTTTACTTATAGATAGGGAAAAATAACCTTTTTTCTATAGTATATTCTCAGTTGAGACACTGAAAAAAACAGCATTAAACTGTTTTGTCAACAGCAGATTTTTTCTGTTTTTTTCATTTTTCCTTGACCACAAATGTAATACACATTTTATATAACACTTTATAATGCACAGGAGATATTATTTTAACCGTGTTGTGTTCTAATCAATTTCATGTTGTTTTTAGTTAACTTTAGCAAGAATATGGTATCAATCGTATTGCTTTGAATTTTATTATTTCATAAAGTTTTTATTGCCTTCTAAGTAGACCTCAAAAGATTATCTCTGCGATTTCTGAAGCTTTTCTCGTCAAACGACAAATCTCTTCGCCATTATATTTAAATATATTTGAATTACATGTTGTTCCTACCAGTTACATGTAAACTATTTCATTTATAATGGTTTATCTATCTAGAATTAATTTAATCTCATTTAATTACATTCTTCTTCTACTTTTTTTTAGAACAGCAAAAACTATTTTTTGTTCTCAAATACCCAGTTTACAACTCAACAGCCACGTTCGCCATTTAGAGAAACATGGCGCACATATAAACTATCAGTCACCAAAGCACCCAGTTAATTACTTTTCATTCTGTTTAATACATTTGAGTGGGATAGTTTAATGTTTTCTTTTTTATACAAATATAATTACAGTTGTGTAAGAAAAGCTTGTTTGTCTGGTAAAAAGCTAGTTTGTGTGTTTTTGCAAATATACACTTGGTCAAAAGTTAGGGACCACCAGGTTTTGCTTCGCATAAATAAAACACTTAACTGTTTCTGGTTTATTGTACGTATGTTATCACAAAAAGCTAGGTTTATAGTATCTATTACAGTTAAAATTTTTAAATCGCTCGATTCACGATACAATAACAATAGAGATTTAAAAAACACTACCCTCAGCTTTTCAAAACCCAAGTTTGGCGCTTTTTGCATTTCATCATGTGCACGTGCTTAACAGGTAAAAATTATCCTGTTTTGAAATCATTTCAACATGGTACGTCGAAAACTAGCAGATGCAGAGAGATGACAAGCGGTTGGTATGATAAGGGCTGGAATGACACAGCGGCAGGTTTAAGATAGGTTCAATGTTAGCCATTATGTCATCAGTAGGCTAATGGACGATATAATGAACTGTTATTGTTGGGGAAAGCCAAGAGCAGGGCGACCGAAGAAGACAACAGAGAGAGAATATAGACTACTTCGAAGACTTGCTAGACAACAACCTTTTACCACTGCAAACAGTTTGTGTAGTCGATGGAATGTCCATGTTAGAATCAGTAGACAGACAGTAAACATAAGGCTAAACTGCGGAAGACTTCGAGCACGGAGACCAATAAAGCGACCAGCACTTATACAAAGACATAAGGATGCCCGGCTGCAGTGGGCGCGTGACCATATCGGGTGGAATATTCGCTCTTGGACAAGAATTCATTGGTCCGACGAAAGTCGTTTTCTTCTGAAACCAGTTGATGGTAGGATGCGGGTATGGCGTCCACGTAACACAGCTTTTGATCCTGCACATGTTCTGGGAACTACAGCTTTTGGTGGTGGCGGAGTGACAGTTTGGGGCTGCTTCTCATATCACTGTAAGTTAGACTTGTATCCATTATATGACACACTAACTGCTTTTAAATAGAGATAAGATTCTGGACCCCCGTATTGTGCCCCATTTTGATGCGCATCCACTTGGAAACACACGGACGACAACGCAAAACCTCATAGAGCACGCATCGTCAAAGATTATCTTGCAAATGAGGTAACTGAGACATTACCATGGCCTGCCATCTGTCCGGATATGAATCCGATATAGCATGTTTGGGACTATCTCGGCCGGAAAGTGAATGAACGTGACTCTCCATGTCAGAACATTCAAGAATTGCGTGATACTTTAATTTAGGAGTGGCGGCAATTCCCTGAACGTGGACTTCAGAGACTTGTCCAGAGCATGAGGAGACGTGTTCAAGAATTGCACTGGAAAAGCGAGGTGGATACACACGATACTGACTCTCTTCTTGTGAATAAATGTTTAAAAATGATTTCTTCTTACATCTTAACAACCCTCAATCTGCCAACTCTTTGTATGTAACATTATCAGCGGTTCAAACTGAAACAATTTTTGAGTTATGATTTTGAATTTTTGTGGCATATTTTTACAAACGACAATATGTTGGTCTTTTCTATACATTTTGAATAGTAAAATCATAAACTTCTTTAAAAATTCGACTATTTTAAACGAAACGGGAAATGAACAATGAATAGTTATATATTGATAAAAATATTGGTTTAAAAAAAATCACCTCCGCTAAAATCTGGTGGTCCATAACTTATGGCCAAGTATATATAATAGAATTTCTTGGTTGTGAAACATGTTTCACATTTAGGATGTATTATCATTTTAATTATTACAACTGTTATTGTGACTCAAATTTGCAAATATTAAAGATTTAACAAAACAAACTGACTTACCTTGGACTTCCTTGAATCAACAACAGATCTATAGAGAAACTCTAATGCCGCAATTATAACAGACAAACTTAGTCCACCAATTAATATGTAGAAAATGCCAGCAACGTTTTTCAGTTTTAGTTCTGCCTCGCTGCCATCCTACAGAAAACATAAAATAGCATAGTGTCTGTAAACAGGTAATGAACATAACTTGCATAAACACAAAGGTGGCAACAAGTCCTATCTTTTACCGACACCGCAGTGGCGGATCCAGAGGGGGGGTCCGGACCCCCCCTTTCGTTTTGACAAGCATGGGGTCTGGACCCCTACTTTTGTGTAGCATAACAAAATGACATTTTAACGGACATGTTTTAGGTGTCAGGAAATCGTCAGAATGCAGGATTTCACACCATTTCGTTCAGACCCCCTGCCGTAATACGACCTCTGCGAGGTCGGCATGGTGGCCTTCGGCCACCATGACAAATTTGGACCCCCCCTTTCATTTGAGGCTGCATCCGCCCCTGGACACCAACGTGTCACCCAAAGGTGGCGACAGATCGTATCTTCTACTGATTACCAGCGTGTCACGCAAAGGTGGCAGACAGGTCCTATCCTCTACTGATCACCAGCGTGTCACCTAAAGGTGGCAACATGTCATATTTTCTACTGATTACCAGCGCGCGCGTAACCTTAAGGTGGCAGGCATGTCCTAACTTCTACTGATCACCAGCGTGTTACCCAGCTTTTTTATTTTTTATTTTGACTGATTTGCCACAGGTATGCCCGACCAAATTAGGCCTTTTAATTTTGCTTTATACATTTGAATGGAATCGATTAATTATTCTTTTTATACAGCTTTAACTAAACGTGTGTAATAAAAGATTAATTGCTTTGTAAAAAGCTAGTATTTTGTACGTTTTGTGGTTTTTGTGTAAAGATAATATTAAAAGCATTGATTTACAAAACTATGAATGTTTTCCTTCAAAGGTCATGATATTTTCTTTATAATTAACACACAAGTGATATGACTATTGCGAAAAGTTCTCATAACAATGCTGAATCTGTATTTTGTACCCGTTTAAGTTATTTAAGGAAAAACTTGAAACACCAGTAAGAAGCGCATTGCAATAATCTAGTAGCGGTTTAACTAGTGACTTGATATTTTTTAGTTGCGCATATGCAGATATACGTGGTTTAAATTGTTTTCCATTTCCATATGTGCTGTAAAAATTGATCCAAGGTTTTTATGCGATCGCTACACCTTATCCGGGATTCGCATAAAAGTTCTAAAAATATTTTAAATTGTTTTTTTATGAGAATGAATACAGTTACTTTAGTTTAATTTCAATTCAGAATACTTTTTGATCAGTTAGAGATTATTAAATGCAACTTAGAGGTTCATATCTCGAAACATTGTCTATTGGTCAAAAGGAGATTTAAAGTTGAGAGTCATCAACGTAAAGCTGATGTTGTATTCTTTGCTTTCCACCATCATATTGCGCATTACAATTACTTAAACTGTGCATTGTGAGTTAATTACCGTAGAACCTAATGGCTTGCCGCATTCTGATCGCTTATTCCACCATTTTACTAGAGCTATGCGTTTAAGTCTACAAAGTAATTTAATTTCCGTAGAACCTAATGGTATGGTACATTCTGATCGCTGATCCCACCACCTTACTAGAACTATGTATTTCATATTTATTTACTTACAGCATAACCTATACTGGCTTGCCGCATTCTGATCATTAATCCCTACATCATACCAAAACTATGCATTTGACTTCTACATAGTGATTTACTTACCGTAGAACCAGTTGGCTTGGTGCATTCTGATCGCTCATCCCACCATCTTTTCTTTAACGTTTGTAGTACCCCCTTTTCTCTCAGATGCAATACAGCTAGTGTAAGTTGATCCCTACAACATCAGCAAATCTTAAAATAATGTCATCTTTATATTTTAAATAGATTACATACAATTCCCAGACCAAACCGTGAATAATCCAATTTGCCTATAAAGCTACTTAGCAAGTAATATTCGCTATATCAACTATTTGTCGATGTTTTTGTTGTCTCATTTTTCTTTTATGCATATTATGTCGAGCGTCAGTCCGTTCGTTAGAGTAAACAATACATTATATTTAATAAATGTAACAATCATATCAGACAATTATACAAAGTAAACAAATAACACATTGTAACAAAGCATTCGGAAAAGCAAATTGTATAATAAAATCAGTTATCAGTTTTTTCTGTGGTACCGGATAATATCATTATCAGAACATGCCTTATGTCTAATTAAAAAGGCAATTTTCAATTGTACGATTCCATTAGAGAATTTTCCAACGTGGTTTGTAATTTCTTTACTTTTATTAAAACATATTACAAAAAATTGAAACATATTGAAAAAAAATAATGTATTTGTCAATATTATTGTTTATATTTTATTATATTATTTTCAGCAGTTATATTAGTTTTCCGTTAAAATAAAACTTGGTCTTGACATTTTATTGATTCAGTTTTGATTTTTTTTAGGTTTTTGTTTTTTTTTAATTATAGACCTTTGAAATTATTTTTTAGTAAATGAGTCAGTCAGTATTTCTGCTGAATTATATTAATTCACAACATTTTAACATTTTTATTAGCATCTTGTAACAGAGCTTAAAATCTGAGGTCTCTTGTGTCATCGTGATCACCAGTTGATGAATTCACTTATTAATTGAGCCTTTTGTGTCAAAAATAACCATTTTTATTTTATTTTCAGTTATGCCTATAAAGTATTGTGTTTATTTATAATTTTCAAATCATGCCAACTTTGTTCAAACTGATGATGGTTGTCATAGTAGATTTATTTGTCTTCTATTACCATGGTAACTCACACATGTAATAAATCTATTTAACCAAAAATGCATTGCAAAACACAAACTTTAATAATGATTTGAGATTTTATATATATCAAAGACATTTAAATTGTAACAAATATCTTGTCCACTTATTTTCTTACCTAAGATCGGACCCGATAGGTGTGGCAATACCATATCCTTTAGAATCCAGATTGACTCCGACTTTCATCGTGTCACATGGCTTTCGACTATTGATGTACTCGTTTGTTACTGATTCAATTAAGTATGCATATTTGCCGTTCATTTCTCTAACCCTCTTCACCCCTTCCGCATTGGATTTTACAAATACATTCTGAGCTGACGTCATGTAGGCCCACATTCTCTCGTAAATGGCCACTTTGGAATACTTACAATGAAAAACAAATATTTCATAACATTAGATAAGTATGATAGAGTTATTTGCTGAATTGAATAATAACTCGAAAATGAGACAAAGTACAGAGAATGTTCGGCCGAATAAAATATAGCAAGAATACCCAAAGCCGAAAGTCAAAAGACAATTATAAATCCTGATTTGGACAAACATCACAAAACAAAAGCCGTAAAAACCACACAAACAAAAAGTGAGTAACCCAAACCCAACTTAAACAATGTGTTCATTCAGGTGCTCGGAACGAGTAAGCAGACACCTGTCGAGTAATCATTGTCAGGTCTAGGAAAACGTCAAATCCAGGAATAGTAAAGAATATCTATGACTCATCGAAAATGTCCGATCGTATTTTTAGAGATGGATTTCCTATAACGATCAATTAAGTCATGCTGACGACCATAGAACTTCTGAAATGATAACATCTACATAAGTAAAACAAACCGTTGTTTGAGTAGCTAAGTAGCCAACAGCAATGAGCGGTCTCGAAAATCGGATCTAGCGCAACTTTTAAGTTACACATTATGCGCCGGAGCTGAAGGAATGTTGCTTTCGATGAACGGGAAGTTGGCAATAAAAGGTTGAAGTCATCGCGTTTGTCAAAGAGTCTAGTTGGTAGTTTTCACCGAGTCTATTTGTAGAAGTAGGTCTAAGTAAAGGCTGACCTAAGTGTACTGGTGGTTCCTTTATTCTCAAGATATGATAGATTGAATGCAATAGTCACCGAATAAAGCATTGTTCAGAGACAAAACATCATCAATAAAGCATTGTTCCGAGACAAAACATCATCAATAAAGCATTGTTCCGAGACAAAACATCATCAATAAAGCATTGTTCCGAGATAAAACATCATCAATAAAGCATTGTTCCCAGACAAAACATCATCAATAAAGCATTGTTCAGAGACAAAACATCATCAATAAAGCATTGTTCCGAGACAAAACATCATCAATAAAGCATTGTTCCGAGACAAAACATCATCAATAAAGCATTGTTCCGAGACAAAACATCATCAATAAAGCATTGTTCAGAGACAAAACATCATCAATAAAGCATTGTTCAGAGACAAAACATCATCAATAAAGCATTGTTCCGAGACAAAACATCATCAATAAAGCATTGTTCCGAGACAAAACATCATCAATAAAGCATTGTTCCGAGACAAAACATCATCAATAAAGCATTGTTCCGAGACAAAACATCATCAATAAAGCATTGTTCCGAGACAAAACATCATCAATAAAGCGGAATGTGAAATTAAAGGTATGGACCCGTGTCTTTTCTTTCTTGTTTAGCATGCCTTCTAGGAACTCGGCCTGATAATAGAACAAAAACAGGTCAGCGAGGGGATGAGCAAAATAAGTACCCATTGGAATAACAACAGTCCAAATATGACAATATATTGTCGATCAGAAAATCTAACATTCGATAGATTTGGTCTTCTGTATATTTATTATTTGATTTAGATTCATAGATGACGAGTTCTTTAATAGCTAGTTACCAGTAAATTATCGTCTCATTCCGTTTTTCTTGAAAAAATCCAGCTTCTAATAAGATCTTTAAGCCTGGTTTTAAGCTGCAGAAGGGGATGACCGTTTATAGTGTCGGAAAATCGAAGGTTTTAATGCTGTTTTATTGGGGAAGGGATATGGACCTTATGATTTCTATGATATGTTTAGAATTTTACAGGATCCACATAATTATATTTAAGCCTATAATTTTCATTGCTGATAAAATTGTGGTCAGAAGTTTCTATAGAGGCTTGGTAGTACATTAAGCCGATCTTGCTATGAAACGCTGCTTGTATGGATTTTTGTGAAATTGTGGTATCTAATAAAAGGAGGGAGGAGAGATCACTATCTTCGACTTTGATATGGAGACCAAGAATGCAAACACTGATTGGGATTTTCAAGAATTTCTTCTTTTGAAAGCGTAGTGGGTGTATAAGTATGATTGTCTAGTGAACTAAAGTGTCAATACCTTATTCATTTATTAAACACTCTATGTAATATGTTTGTTGCAGATACAAAAATGTTGCTATGAGCCTTATCTGCAGGTACAACAACATATTTGTCATGAATATCGGACGTTTTAGCAGCATCAAGATTTCTGAAGACCGATGATCGCTTCAGTACTACTAATAGACCTTAAACGAGTGATTCTTTTCTGAAACGTGACCTGAAAGCCATGCAAATTCATCCTCCATTTATTTTTAAGCGCCAAAAGATCCTTTTCGGGATATCTTATTCCACCTTGTGTTATTTATAAAAAAGTTTTTGAATTAATCGAATAACCTTCTGTGTATAAAATAAAGACGATTACAAATATAAACTATTAAACTTTTATCAGTTACATGTAAGTAATCGATGCAGAACTGGTTCTGGCTTTATAGCAGCTTCTATTACAATTTAAATTTGTAAATTTTGATTAATAATGCCTCTTCATCAAGTTGCACAACCAGTATGTACAAAAGTAACAAAGGGTGAAAGATTAGCATGAACAGATGTTTAAAAAATATACAATTAGGTTGTTAGTTTTGTTGTTGTTGTTGTATATCTGACCTCACCTTGAAGAAATCAGCAGTTGTACCGCTGTCATACACTCCATACTGTATACTGGTTTGTTTGGCCAGATCTTCAGCAGATTCTATAGGGGTATTCATCCTTTCTACTGTTAAAAAGGCTGCTAGGTTGGCTGTGTACGATGAGATGATGATTAAGGTAAAGAACCACCACACACTGCCGACTATACGCCCAGATACGGATCTACAATATTACAATATCATATCACGTACTGCAGTGTTTGGTTGTTTATTCCTTGATTCTCTCCTTTGTGCTGTATTTATACTGTTTGGGACCATTACCTTCCTTACACTAATTAAAACAGTGTACTCGTCTATTTGCTTCGTTAACAAACTGGTATTCTGCTTATTGTTCAATTAAATAAAATTGATAACATCAATACCCAGTTTATCTACCTGTTAATCTATCTAAATATGCATGTTACTTATTTGAGCCTCTATTATATGATTTTTTTAATGATTCACCTGTTTAAGTTGTGAAAATGCAGTTAAGTAGAAATCAACTTTTTTATCAGTAACTTCAATGTATACTGCTAATAAAGTCATCACCGAATTTGTAAGGAAGCTGGTAAATTACCAATAAGAATGTATTTCATTTAGTTGTTAACAAAATGTCCACTATAAAAAGGCAATAACAACGTACTGGCATTTATCACCGAATTTGTCAGGTAAGTTGGAAAATTACCAATACGAATATATATCATTTATTTGTTAACAAAATGTCCACTATTCCATATGGATAGGTTAAATTTGTAGTTCTATTTCCATCACTTTTACCGAGAATGAAAAAAAATCCCGTAGTATTTCATTATAATAAATGCCGCACCAGTTTGAAAAAAAAATTATGCTTGCATTTATTACTATTCCATATTTTACATTTTTATTACGAAAATCCAGTAGAAAAAAATAGATACGATAAAATGGCCCTGTTTTATACTTTGCCTCTGTTGTTTACTTGTTACAAATCTTCCATTACTTTTTGCTTCAGGAATTTTACATAAAAAGTCAGCCATTTATGTTTCTAATTGGATCTTTCGTTGTTCACAAAAGTGCTTTCGTGACGTTAAACTGTATTCGGACAAACTGCGAGACTTTTCCCGCCTTAACTGCAGACGACATTATTCGCAGTACAATCGATTGTTCTAACATACACTTCCGTTCTAATTTAGGTCAGATATTAGTGTGGAAAGTCGCCCTGTCAAAATGAAACACCCGTCATATTTCAAAAACGCTGAATATCTCGAGGAAATAATTCTTGATTTCAAAAAGAACCCTTCTTTATATACAAAAGGAGCATAAGGTGAACTATACGCGTTAAGCAGTTTTCATTTGTCACGCAAAAAAAAAAGCCCACAAAAAACGTTCACTTGTAGTATATTCACCTATCATTACATGTATATTCTTGTTTTAAATTCGTATTTGATATGATAAGACAGAAATGTAATCATAATGAACCTTTTAATATAGAAAATAAATACTTCACTTCTATTCAGAACGTAAAAACAAAAAGATTTTTG
Organism: Limnoperna fortunei; assembly: GCA_944474755.1. Lineage (NCBI taxonomy): Eukaryota > Metazoa > Mollusca > Bivalvia > Mytilida > Modiolidae > Limnoperna > Limnoperna fortunei. Next base: position 87,466,882 of record OX104115.1, read on the forward strand.
CACTTGAGCCCACGTTAACAAAGATTAGATAGATTATTATACTGTTATAGCAAATATAATACGTGTTATCATATATCAATGTATCATAGGAACAGTATCACAGCTATCCGCCATTTGTCATTTAGTCTACTCTCTTTCCTTGTCCTATACGGATGTGTTGTTCTTTGTCTCCCTCTTTTTCACCCTGAAGAAGGTCTTTGGACCGAAAGCTCAGGCCCATCTTTATTGTTGTTTGATTTTTAATTTTTAATTTTTATTTTTATTTGTCTTTTCGATTTTACCTTTTAACCTTGTGGCGTACATGACCTTTATTACTACTCTTATCATTTATCTCGCCACCACACAACCTTCATTATTATATCATAGGAACAGATTGCTGTACCTCCGAGTCATACTAACTTGTATTAAAATCCAAGGCACTCAAAAGGTTACAATGACAAGGGACATTACAACTTAAAATAAATACTTACTTCGGACTTATATCACAACCTTGCTGCATAAACGCTCCCAGTGCATACCACAAACTGTTTGATATTGTAAAATCATTCTTAATTGATCTGTCATCTCCCACCCGCCATTCTGTAGGGCTGAACCTACTGACTAGGAATAGGACTACACTTACTCCAACATAGGCAAATAAAATACACATCCAAATCTCGTACGACAAAGGGTCCATAAATGAAAATGTGTGTGTCTTTTTGTTTTCAGGCTTTTTAATCATTATACTTATACCAAGACTCATGTATGGCTTGGTAAAGTCAACGACTCGCTCTCGCTCGGAAGAAATTGTCATCCCCGCAAATGCAATATCTGCAATCTGAAAAAAAAAGAACCGAAAAATAAACTACTGTCTTTTAATAATTACATTTAGTTATTATGTCACTCTTTGACTTTCTGCTAAATTAGAACTGAATAATTTAACCAGCTTGATGAAATAAAATAACTTCTCTTATGACTGAGCTGTTTATAATACCTTTGAAGATTGTGAATTTTGTGATATCGCACGCTAGACTATGTGATATGAAAAATTATATCAAAAATCGACTTGTTTGATTGGATGATCGTCCATTGTGTATCACAACGCATTCGGATTAGTTGTTGGGGTAACTTTGACGTTGCAAAGTTTTTTTCACCACTGACAACTGTTAAAGTCATAAACGAACGCCATTAAAATATATATATGCAAGCGGTTGCTTTTGCACTGCTTGACAAATAATCCATACGGAATCATAAAAAAAATGTTTCATTACTAGTGAGAGTTGAAAAATATTTTACATAAATAAAATGTGGTAAAAGATACAAAGGTTAACAAAAAATTTTCTTCGCCAGACGCGCGTTTCGTCTAATTAAGACTCATCAGTGGCGCTCAACTTTCCTTTAAGCAATTTTAATGTCAAACATTTGTAACTAGCTCGCTTGTAATAACATTGAAATAACATAACTCGAGTTAATATATTTCGCTGTTTTCAACTGTCATTTCTTAGAAAAGCTATGAACATATATTCTACAAGGAGTTACTTGTTTATTTATGAGAAAACAGTTTTCACTTACACCACGAGTTAATTCTCCGATCAATCCACTCCATGTTCCATTCGGAAGTTTTTTGCCATAACTGCCGTCGCCAACTAAGCACAGAGTATAATTGAAATTCATATAGCTCGAAACTGCATCTATTAGATCTGCGATGTATCCATGGAAATATTGCCTCCCACATTTCGGAGGTGGTCTCATCTTCTCTGCTTCCGCTGTGTGCATTAAATATGGTGGGTCCTAAAAATTAGGTTTTTCTTTAATGAATTTTCATAAAACTATTTTCATATTAATTATTATAATTTTATAGTTTAAATAAGTGTAGATTATACCACTTTTACCAGTTGAGAAAGTTCAATTTTCAAGGGTAAACAAGTATTAGTGTGAGCCAATGCTCCCTGAAGATAACTCTGCTCTTTTACTTTATACAAACAGGGCGAGGACGTTCAAGAGGTCTGAAAATGATCCCACAATACGGCATGAGCCACTAAGAAAATCTCAGCAATGTATCGGTAATGATTGCTGAGAAAAATGTTGCCGAAAAATAGTTACGGAAAATGGTAACGGATTTCTGAAAATTGACTAAGTCAGTAAACAGCAAGTAGAAGTCAGACACACATACGCACACAGATACCAAAAAACAGTATACCACTATCCTTAATGGGAGCGGGAATAAAATAAAGCGAGGCTTACCGAATACCAACAAGGTAAAATGGTTTCTCCGATGATTGTAAACATCGATGTCGAGTGCAACGTACTGGCTGGATTTAGCGGGAAAATTGAATCTACAGGCCAGAACGGTTTACTTGTAAAAAAAGCTATTAAAAACGCAAAACAAGAAAATAACCAACAATAAATTCAGCATCCTGTGTTGTATGTTTTAGGTACACAATAGCTGCATATAATTAAGTCGTATTTTTTCTGTTGACAAAAATGAGCTAGAACATATTTAACTGCAATGACGGGCGCCACATGTGGAGCTGGAGATGACAAGCTCTTTAGAGCACATTAGGTTTAAGTGCTGGGGTTATTCCCTCTTATCTTTAATATTTTTTGTTGGTTCAAATAGGGTCATTCTACGTTCGCCAAAATTTTATCGCACATTTTTTTTTTATTTTTTTTTTAAACAATCTTTACCAACAAATTATCTTTGACGTATTGGGGCCGCGGTGGCCGAGTGGTTAAGGTAGTTCGTCTACTATTGATCACGTGGTCTGTCAACACTGAGATTGCGGGTTCGATTCTCACTGCAGGCAGGATGTACTCGACTCCAATCTTAATTGACAAGGATTGCCAGTTTTCCTACCGCAGGTCGGGGGTTCTCTTCGGGTACTTCGGCTTCCTCCCCCAATAAAAACTGGACGCCATGATATAGCTGAAAAATTGCTGAAAGTGGCGTTAAAACACCATTCAAACAAACAAATTCTTTGACGTATTCCTATTTGAACTACATCTATCATATTTTCTGGGATTATACTGGCATGGAACCCCGGAGCTTCCAGCGCGTTTTAGGTCGCCAGACGTTAAGCAAATATTTCATTGGACATTTAATCTATTTACATTATTTATTTTACACAAATAAACAGTCTACTGTATACGAAATGTTACTCAAACGAATTATCATTTTATACGAACGAAATTAGTCTTATCGTCAGACAACCAAACTTCTATGACATAGGAGTTTTACAGTAAATACAGGTATGGGGGTTTCATCCATTTTATTTCTTATAAGTAATTTACCGGAATTTGATTTATAGATAGAATGATTGTGTTCATTTTTATCACGCCTTCTACTTTTTTCATAGGGTGATCTAATGTGTGCTTAAAGACTGAAATAAAGTATTAAATGGGATGATTTTCTCTATGGACTGTGTGCCGCCAGATGGTGTTTGATGAAATTATCTTCTGTGACGTAAGCGTGCTGCTACATCGTAATGTTATTTTGCACTCGATTTATTTTCAACACAACAGCAATTAAGTTGAGAATATACCATCAGCTAAGTTATATATAAAAAAAGGTTTTCAATTAGACTTGCAAATTCAAATTTCGATTTCAAATATAGAAAATACCATAAAAGTTGTGTAATGACTAATAAGTATATACCACGAAAGAAACAGTTAACGATGTGATAGGTCTCAACTTTATTGCTGCTCTATCAAATAATAAGATTCTGATTTATTTATTATTTTAATTTTTACAACAAAACAGGTTATATGTTTGGTTTCAAATATTTCAACAAAACACAAAAATCCATTAATGTGTCCGAGACCTATCACATGTTAATGTCCTTAGTACGACAAATAGTATTATTGTATTGTCACCAGAACGCTTGTTATCCGCCGGACTATTCCTTTAGATGAATCGTTGGTAATTAGTTTTATTATTGTTGTCTCTGGTTCGTGACTGATTAGTCCTGTATTGGGATTATACTCTCCAACCTACAATAGAAGTCATACATCTTAATAATTTGTTATGAACCAGTCCAAGGAAGAATACAGTTTAATATTTAGATATTACTTGTATAGAGATTTTTAATCTGATTTTTCTCAAACTAATGGGAGATGTTAGAATGCACTCACGTGAATACACTACATGTACAACTGGGTTAAGGGGAGATAACTCTTACATTTTCAGTGCAAATTTAAAGATATTAAATGTGTGTTGGCTTCCATGTGCAGAAAAAATTTTAAATTTATCACCTCTAAACAACAAGAAAGTAAAAGATAAAAAATAGCACGAGAACTGACTGACCACCAGGACACGAAAGTCAAGGAAATTGACCGAAAAACAAGAGCCGAAATAAAAACCCAAAACACACAAATAAAAGTTGCACAACGCCAATACAGACGATATAATGTATGGTTCCCTCTCCAAACTGTTCACATTAACTGATAGTGTATAGTACAACATAACCGACCTATACATTAAATGGGGTACAGCTGATTTATGTACGGTCATCTCAGTTAACATTTACGATCATCTTATATTTATTTTTATAATAAAAAACAGATACACATATCATAACAAAATATCATTCACCAGTACGGTCATCTTATCATAGTTTGGAGCACGACTTTTAACATCGTAAATATCTGTCGAAAAAATGCAACTTCAATTCAGGACACCTTACAATAGCTATTGTATCGACAAAATAAATTCTCACTGGATTCAACACCCGCCATCTTGACATGACTGTTACGGTCGTCAGCTTTACCCCATCAATTTGATGTTAAACGTTTCCCTTTAACGAAAATTATGGAAATAAATACAGTTATGAACAACTATATTGTTATTCGTGTACTCTACGGTACTCTCTATGTAAGAGGCCTCGGTGGTTAATGTGGTTCGTCTACTATTGATCACGTGGTCTGTCAACACTAAAATTGCGGGTTTGAGTCTGACCGCGGGCAGGGTGCAGCTCGACTCCAATATTAATTGAAAAGGCCTGCCAGTTTTCCTACCGAAGATCTCATGGATCTAGACTTCCTCCCCAATAAAAACTGGACGCTGTGATATACCTGAAAAATTGCTGAAAGTGGCGTTACACATCATTCAAGCAAACAAACAAAGAAATCTCTTTATGTAATCGCCTGATAGGGGAGAAAACCTTTAGTTCCCGTTGTGATATATATAATATCAGCAATAATCAGTGAATAAGCAGTTTAAACGTATGGGTGACGAATGATTCAAATAACAAAGGAAAACTAAAGAATCTAATTGGCCATAAAACGAAACCTGAAATACCAACTATACACTATCCTTATCTGAAATACCAACTATACACTATCCTTATCTGAAATACCAATTATACGCTATCCTTATCTGAAATACCAACTATACGCTATCATTATCTGAAATACCAATTATACGCTATCCTTATCTGAAATACCAATTATACGCTATCCTTATCTGAAATACCAATTATACGCTATCCTTATCTGAAATACCAACTATACACTATCCTTATCTGAAATACCAATTATACGCTATCCTTATCTGAAATACCAACTATACACTATCCTTATCTGAAATACCAATTATACGCTATCCTTATCTGAAATACCAACTATACACTATCATTATCTGAAATACCAACTATACACTATCATTATCTGAAATACCAACTATACACTATCCTTATCTGAAATACCAACTATACACTATCCTTATCTGAAATACCAACTATACGCTATCCTTATCTGAAATACCAACTATACACTATCCTTATCTGAAATACCAATTATACGCTATCCTTATCTGAAATACCAACTATACACTATCCTTATCTGAAATACCAACTATACACTATCCTTATCTGAAATACCAACTATACACTATCCTTATCTGAAATACCAACTATACGCTATCCTTATCTGAAATACCAACTATACGCTATCCTTATCTGAAATACCAATTATACACTATCCTTATCTGAAATACCAACTATACGCTATCCTTATCTGAAATACCAATTATACACTATCCTTATCTGAAATACCAACTATACGCTATCCTTATCTGAAATACCAACTATACACTATCCTTATCTGAAATACCAACTATACGCTATCCTTATCTGAAATACCAACTATACGCTATCCTTATCTGAAATACCAATTATACACTATCCTTATCTGAAATACCAACTATACACTATCATTACCTGAAATACCAATTATACACTATCATTATCTGAAATACCAATTATACACTATCATTATCTGAAATACCAATTATACGCTATCCTTATCTGAAATACCAACTATACACTATCATTATCTGAAATACCAATTATACGCTATCCTTATCTACTACACTGGGGTATTTCACAAATGGATTAAGAGATATAAAAACTAGACAACACGCACGCACTCATATACCAAGAGTAAGGCCAGGTTCTCGTGTAAGCATCCTAATCCCATATCAATTTCCCCATTAACTATAAATTATCGAAGCAATTTAATAGGTGTACGTATGTACCGTAATACACTTGAAGCGTACCTTTGCGACTTGCATATTCATTCTCGTTTCGTATAAGGGTAATTTAAAATCTTTTCGCCACCCTCGTTCATCGAATTTAATATATCCGCTTTGCCCAGATATTTCAACCTACAAAAATAAGTTATAAAAATAATAAATAAGACATACCAATACACAAAAAATCAGAAACTGTGATATAATGAGAGGAACAAAATGCAAGAAGAAGTAAGGAAAGAAAGAAAAAAGAAGAAAATATCACACCGAGATATGACATAAACAATATTTCTCCCAAAACTTTGTAGTAGAAAACTCGAGAAACTTGTGCTACATACACCCAGCTAAGAAGTTACAGGAGTATCCCGTCTTATTTCACCTGTCCTGTTACTAGGTCAAAATCAAGATCAAGAACGAGACGAGAGATTGGAAGCCACTTTAGATAATGCGTCAAACGATGTGGCGTAACAAAGAAGAGGAGAGACAAAGAGTAATACTAGATATTCCATCATTATACATGAGGTAACGAACGAGAGCAAAGACTGGAAGTAACCCCCCTGATAATCCGTCGCCACATGTGTGACGTCACGAACGAGATTAGAGACCGGAAGTAACGCTAAATACTTCACAAATTAAAGACGTAATTACCCTTTATACAACATGTCATATTGTCTTATTTTAATCACAGTTTTCTCAGGATGTTATAAATACAAGTCCTCCATTTTCGATTGTTGCAAATATCGATGGATATGATGTTTAGTTTGATGATGATGGTTCTACATAGTACTTAGGATTCAACATAACGTTCGACCTGTGGCAAGAAATGGGCTCGAAATACTCTAAATTATAGACTAAAATGGGCTCGAAATACCCTAAATTATAGACAGAAATGGGCTCGACAGACTCTGAATTATAGACAGAAATTGGCTGCACAGACTCTAAATTATAGACAGAAATGGGCTCGAAATACTCTAAATTATAGACAGAAATTGACTGCACAGACTCTGAATTATAGACAGAAATTGGCTGCACAGACTCTGAATTATAGACAGAACTATAGTTTTATGTAACTGTATCTTAGCTTTTCAACTTCAGCTTTATTCTCACTGACTGTAAATAAAACTCTACCACATGTCATACGCAATTATCCTCTTTATTGTTTTGTTCTATTTTCTCATTAACGCTAAACTAAAAAAACATATTTTCCATATCGAGAGATAGCAAATTATGTTATCCCTCAATGGAGAGCAAATATCGCAGTCATCATCTTTTTGTAATATTTAAGTCATTAAAGCATAACAACACGATCTATTCGCCACTATTTGTTATCTCTCCATATATTTTTGTGGTTAATACTTATGAATAATTGCAAACATTGAAATAAGTTCAACAATTTATTTCTGTAATTTCTTATTTTTGAAAAAAAATCAAAACTCAACTGTAAGTGTTCCGCGGAGCAATAAATTACTTCACATGATTTTTTTCTAACATCGTCTATAAAAAAAAAATATTGTGTTGCCAATCAGTTTTCTCGCAGAATTTATTTATTCTTTATTTATTTTTTTTATTTCCTTTTGTTTAATTTTTTCGTCAGTTTATAAATGAAACAACATATCTCCCACGTACACTAACAATACAAAATTGAAGAGGTTTTTAACTGCTGACTTTACATAAGCTTTAAAATGTTAAATAATAGTTTTAAAATCTTATGTCGTCATAAAATTCTCTTATATCAAAAATAAAACCAAGCATCTAAATATGCGTACCGATTTTACTTGTCTGAGGACCTTTCGTCCTGGTCTTAGCGGTATTGTTCCTTCATTGTCACGGCATTTTAGCAATTCATCGTTTTTATCGTGAGTCATCGACTCTGTTTTCTTTAATGCTCGGTGGAAGACTTGAACTGCGTCGTGAACAAGAGCTTCTCCAAACTGTAAATACAACGTAGTTCTATTGAAAATAAAGGCGAATAAAAATCTCTGGTTTTTGTTTGTGCTTAAATATAACATATAATTGGATACCATACACGTGTAAAAGGACAGTAACCATCTGCTGATAGAAAACTGTTATGTCTCAAGTTGTTTACATTTTTTCTCTAATATTCTTCAATTTGTGTGTGTTTTCAAAATGAATGGTTTTTTTTAAATTGTAAAACATTTTTTTGTTATCACAATAAGATATAAAGTAAGCACCGGAAAAGAAAACTTACCGTCCTTCTTGTTTTACTTTGAATTTCCCATGAGTATGCATCCGGTAGTTTAAGACTAAATCCAGAAATATTCATTCCAGGGGATAACAATCCGCTCCCCATATCGTTAATACCCTGAAATTAATTCATAAAATTTGAATTTTCTGTTTCACTTAATAGAGAATTATATTTTGTGAAGGATAACAGCTTTCCTGGGGATTAACCGGTGTTTTTTTATATTTTCATGAAAAAACTCGTTATCTTTTCTCGACTGCAATTCATTTAATAAGATAAAAGTGATGCTTTTAATTTACAATAAAAAACTAATGTGCGACTATTAAATAACAAATTAATGATTAGTGAGCAATTGATGCATTGAGTCAATGAACAAAAGAGAATGTAAGGTAAACAGAAAGTTTATAAAGAACCACATTGCTTAATATAATGAACGTGTGAGAACTCCGCCCCGTCGAACAAATGTCTTTTTCAGCAAAATTAAAAGGATAAGCAATTGAATAAATGTCAATGTCAACACTTGTTTATTTTGAAGTTCTGGTTGTCAAATATGTCGCGTTTTTTTTTATTTCCTTTTTTACAGCTACATACTAACATGCAAAATAGATTGGCTGTGTGTACAACAGAATAAAAAAAAACAGAATAAAAAAGTATATCTACCAGGTCAACTAACAGGAAATGAAATCTATTGTTGCTGACATCTGGATCGTGTTTCTGAAAACAAAGTAGACAAATATTTTAAAGATTAACACAAACACAAATATAGCTATAATTTTTTTAACTAGGTCTGTTACATAACAATTTAATACATAAATAATGTGGCAAGGAAACCCTGTAACAGAAAGGCAAGAATATCGATTGGTCAAACACAAAACACTGTAACAGAAAGGCAAGAATATCGATTGGTCAACCACAAAACACTGTAACAGAAAGGCAAGAATATCGATTGGTCAAACACAAAACACTGTAACAGAAAGGCAAGAATATCGATTGGTCAACCACAAAACACTGTAACAGAAAGGCAAGAATATCGATTGGTCAAACACAAAACACTGTAACAGAAAGGCAAGAATATCGATTGGTCAAACACAAAACACTGTAACAGAAAGGCAAGAATATCGATTGGTCAACCACAAAAAACTGTAACAGAAAGGCAAGAATACCGATTGGTCAAACACAAAACACTGTAACAGAAAGGCAAGAATCTCGATTGGTCAACCACAAAACAATGTAACAGAAAGGCAAGAATATCGATTGGTCAACCACAAAACACTGTAACAGAAAGGCAAGAATATCGATTGGTCAACCACAAAACTCTGTAACAGAAAGGCAAGAATATCGATTGGTCAAACACAAAACACTGTAACAGAAAGGCAAGAATATCGATTGGTCAACCACAAAACTCTGTAACAGAAAGGCAAGAATATCGATTGGTCAACCACAAAACTCTGTAACAGAAAGGCAAGAATATCGATTGGTCAACCACAAAACTCTTATTCTTATCGATGTCAAATTTATTTTTAGGTCTAAATTTTAAATTCATTTTATTGTTATCCTATATATTTTTTTTGTTTAACTTCACTTCCAAACAGTACCAAATTTTGGAGGGAAAAAAGATGACATGAAACAGAATGATGTAGAGCTAACCGTTGTGCTCGCTATTCCTTAGATATATGTAACATGGCAACTTAAATCGAGTACTTAATTTAAGGTGTGCTTGTATATATTGAAATGCTACTACATTACACTAATGGATCACAGTCGTAGGACTAATCCAGACATATTATTAGATTTTGTGTAATATTAAATTCTTACCATCACACTTATAATCTCTTCTGACTGTTTCATGGGCAGATCTAAAAATATTCTTAAATCATCTAATTCAGTGTTGTAAATATCCCTCAGCATTTGGTGACAATGTTCCACGGAAACAATTCGTTTGACTACGATATCCAGGTCTTTTTCCCTTTTATTTATTTCTTGAAATAACTGCTGTAAACGTACTAAACCTACAAAATAAACACGCATATATTTGTTACAATGTCCTGCCGTACTATACATGTTAAAGGCAGGCGTGTTTTGTCCCATGTTATAATGTCCTGCCTTACTAGACATGTTATAGGCGTGTTTTGTCTCATGTTACAATATCCTGCCGTACTAGACATGTTATAGGTGTGTTTTGTCTCATGCTACAATGTTCTGCCGTACTAGACATGTTATAGGCGTGTTTTGTCTCATGTTACAATGTCCTGCCATACTAGACATGTTATAGGCGTGTTTGTCCCATGTTATAATGTCCTGCCTTACTAGACATGTTATAGGCGTATTTTGTCCCATGTTACAATGTCTTGCCAAAACATGTTATAGGCGTATTTTGTCCCATGTTACAATGTCTTGCCAAAACATGTTATAGGTGTGTTTTGTCCAATGTTATAATGTCCTGCCGTATTAGACATGTTATAGGCGTGTTTGTCCCATGTTCCAATGATCGCCTTAAAGACATGTTATAGGCGTGTTTTGTCTCATGTTGCAATTTCCTGCCGTACTAGACAAATTATAGGCGTGTCTATAAGCGTGTTTTGTCTCATGTTCCAATGTTCTGCCTTAAAGACATGTTATTGGCGTGTTTTGTCTCATGTTCCAATGTTCTGCCGTACTAGACATGTTATAGGCGTGTTTTGTCTCATGTTCCAATGTTCTGCCTTAAAGACATGTTATAGGCGTGTTTTGTCTCATGTTGCAATGTCCTGCCGTACTAGACAAATTATAGGCGTGTCTTGTCTCATGTTATAATGTCCTGCTGTACTAGATATGTTATAGGCGCGTTTTGTCCCATGTTACAATTTCCTGTCGTACTAGACAAATTATAGGCGTGCATGTCTTGTCTCATGTTATAATGTCCTGCTGTACTAGACATGTTACAGACGTTTTGTGTCTCATGTTACAATTTCCTGCCGTACTACAGATGTTATAGGCGTGTTTTGTCCCATGTTACAATGTCCTGTCGTACAAGACAAATTATAGGCGTGTCTTGTCTCATGTTATAATGTCCTGCTGTACTAGACATGTTATAGACGTTTTTTGTCTCATGTTACGATTTCCTGTCGTAATAACATGTTATAGGCGTGTTTTGTCTCATGTGCCAATGTTCTGCCTTAAAGACAAATTATAGGCGTGTCTTGTCTCATGTTATAATGTCCTGCTGTACTAGATATGTTATAGGCGTGTTTTGTCCCATGTTACAATGTCCTGTCGTACAAGACAAATTATAGGCGTGTCTTGTCTCATGTTATAATGTCCTGCTGTACTAGACATGTTATAGACGTTTTTTGTCTCATGTTACGATTTCCTGTCGTAATAACATGTTATAGGCGTGTTTTGTCTCATGTGCCAATGTTCTGCCTTAAAGACATGTTATAGGCGTGTTTTGTCTCATGTTACAATGTCTTGTCGTACTAGACATGTTATAGGCGTGTTTTGTCTCATGTTGCAATATCCTGTCGTACTAGACATGTTATAGGGTTTTTCGTCTCATGTTGCAATGTCTTGTCGTACTAGACATGTTACAAAGGCAATAAAATATACTTTTTTATGGTTGTTGTTGTATATAATGTGTTTTCTTTATGAATTGTAGAAAAGTTATCGCCTTCTACATATATGAAAGGCTAGTATTGACATTTTGTTAAGTCAGCTGACAATTATCGCCTTGTACATTAATGGAAGGCTAGTATTGACATTTTGTAAATTCAGCTGACAAGTATCGCCTTGTACATTAATGGAAGGCTAGTATTGACATTTTGTTAATTCATCTGACAATTATCGCCTTGTACATTAATGGAAGGCTAGTATTGACATTTTGCTAATTCAGCTGACAATTATCGCCTTGTACATTAATGGGAGGCTAGTATTGACATTTTGTTAAGTCAGCTGACAACTGTCTCCTACTACATATATGGAAGGCTAGTATTGACATTTTGTTACGTCAGCTGACAATTATCGCCTTGTACATTAATGGAAGGCTAGTATTGACATTTTGTTGAGTCATCTGACAATTATCGTCTAGTACATATATGGAAGGCTAGTATTGACATTTTGTTAGTCATCTGACAATTATCGCCTTGTACATTAATGGAAGGCTAGTATTGACATTTTGCTAATTCAGCTGACAATTATCGCCTTGTACATTAATGGGAGGCTAGTATTGACATTTTGTTAAGTCAGCTGACAACTGTCTCCTACTACATTAATGGAAGGCTAGTATTGACATTTTGTTAAGTCATCTGACAACTATCGCCTTGTACATTAATGGTAGGCTAGTATTGACATTTTGTTAAGTCGGCTGACAATTATCGTCTAGTACATATATGGAAGGCTAGTATTGACATTTTGTTAAGGTATCCGACTCATAATTGACCACGTGATCATATTTGGTGTCCCGGATGTCCATTGTTTTTCAATGGAGCAGACCTCGGTAATGTTCGGCAAACATCGGAAATACTATTTGAGTAACTAAATTTTTTGCTCAAAATTGTGAACAATGACTCAAGTTATATTATATATTTTATTTTTATCATTAATAAGCAATACATTGATTTAAAAAAGCTGTATTTCTTGGTCGACAAATAAAATTAAACGGTAACTTCAATTATGGGTCGGATACCTTAAGTCAGCTGACAATTATCGACTTGTACATTAATGGAAGGCTAGTATTGACATTTTGTTGAGTCATCTGACAATCATCGCCTTGTACATTAATGGAAGGCTAGTATTGACATTTTGTTAAGTCATCTGACAACTATCGCCTTGTACATTAATGGAAGGCTAGTATTGACCTTTTGTTAAGTCATCTGACAACTATCGCCTTGTACATTAATGGAAGGCTAGTATTGACATTTTGTTAATTCAGCTGACACCTATATCCTGCTACATATATGGAAGGCTAGTATTGACATTTTGTTAAGTCAACTGACAATTATCTCCTCCTACATGTATGGAAGGCTAGTATTGACATTTTTTTGAGTCATCTGACAATTATCGCCTTGTACATTAATGGAAGGCTAGTATTGACATTTTGTTAAGTCATCTGACAACTATCGCCTTGTACTTTAATTGAAGGCTAGTATTGACATTTTGTTAAGTCAGCTGACAATTGCCGCCTTGTACATTAATGGAAGGCTAGTATTGACATTTTGTTAAGTCAGCTGACAACTGTCTCCTGCTACATATATGGAAGGCTAGTATTGACATTTTGTTAAGTCATCTGACAACTATTGCCTTGTACATTAATGGAAGGCTAGTATTGACATTTTGTTAAGTCATCTGACAATTATCGCCTTGTACATTAATGGAAGGCTAGTATTGACATTTTGTTAAGTCATCTGACAATTATCGCCTTGTACATTAATGGAAGGCTAGTATTGACATTTTATTAAGTCATCTGACAATTATCGCCTTGTACATTAATGGAAGGCTAGTATTGACATTTTGTTAAGTCATCTGACAATTATCGCCTTGTACATTAATGGAAGGCTAGTATTGACATTTTGTTAAGTCATCTGACAAGTATCGCCTTGTACATTAATGGAAGGCTAGTATTGACATTTTGTTAAGTCATCTGACAATTATCGCCTTGTACATTAATGGAAGGCTAGTATTGACATTTTGTTAAGTCATCTGACAACTATCGCCTTGTACATTAATGGAAGGCTAGTATTGACCTTTTGTTAAGTCAACTGACAATTATCTCTTCCTACATGTATGGAAGGCTAGTATTGACATTTTGTTAAGTCATCTGACAACTATCGCCTTGTACATTAATGGAAGGCTAGTATTGACCTTTTGTTAAGTCAACTGACAATTATCTCCTCCTACATGTATGGAAGGCTAGTATTGACATTTTGTTAAGTCAACTGACAATTATCTCCTCCTACATGTATGGAAGGCTAGTATTGACATTTTTTTGAGTCATCTGACAATTATCGCCTGGTACATTAATGGAAGGCTAGTATTGACATTTTGTTAAGTCAACTGACAACTATCGCCGTGTACATTAATGGAAGGCTAGTATTGACATTTTGTTTAGTCAGCAGACAATTTTTAATTAATTTGTAAAATAAGTGTTACAATCTTAATAACTATTATAGATAAGTATTTTTTTGAAATCAAGTGCACGACGAAAGCATTGGTTTTTATAAGTAATGTTTTTTCTGTCAAAGCTTTGCATATGTTTCTGTTTCTACTTTTCGGAAAAGCTCTTTACTTTCCGATAATCTATTGATATTGCATAACAATAGCCTCCCTATTAATTCGCTGTTCTAAAAACTGTATTCTAGAAACCTACCGGAAATGTTCCCAATTCTCTACCCACAGAGCAGGGCTGTTGGCAGGTAGGGTAAGCCTCTGTTTAGGGCTTTGTCAGGTTATAATTCGGATAAGCTCACCTTGGACTGTAGTATGTAACGTTTTTAATGAGTACCACGCCGCTTTGCACGATATAGACCCATTTTGTATATTTCGCAAGAAATAGGCTCATCGCAACTACAAGAGGCATCTAAATTCTCCGCTCTACTTAATACTTTTTAATTTTTTTTCTAGTGGCAAAAACATTTTTTTGCGCAAATCCATCCCTTTTCCCATTGATTTATTGTAAGTAAACTTTAAAGGTCCCAAATATAGCTAAAATATTGCTCCCTGGACATTCATCAATCAATCAATGAAACCATTTAACGAATGTAGCTAATGTATGGCGTTTAGTAATGGTGCAATCTAATTGAATTACACTCTAACTGCTCTTAAACTCTTATTGACCATGAAAGTTCCAATAATGTGTGTTCTTGAGAAATATGGCATATGAGATATTTAAAAACTTATGTTGTAACCTTCCAAACATTGTCTATATAGTACCTTCATCTGATTCGTAGATGTAATATATTTTGTCCCATTTCTTTTGCGTGACTATGTCCAGAAGTCCCTTGATATATGATGGTCGTATGTAGAGCTGATATGGTTCTGCAGACGACGCCACTTGGGGCATGCCCAGTGCTATAAATGGTACTTTAAATGTATCGGTATACGACTGAATCGTTGATAAGGCACATGATTCAAATGCTCCAATGATTCCATAAACATTCTGTTCCAACAGACGACATACTGAAAAAAAAAAATAAACAAAAAATAATTATAATGAAACTTTGCAGCATCAGAATTCTGATGACCTGTTAACTCGACACACAACAGTTGTTCATATTTATTAAGACATTTATTGCTAAGTATTTCATTAAAAAATGCCGCGGAAGCAAGACACAATTTTATTAATTTGTGTTACTGAACAATTTTCCATTAAAATTGTCTTCTGTTGGAGGCTAGACCAATTTCTTTTATATTATATATAGTTGTTCCTCCAAAACCTGACAAAGCCTCTATCAAATGTTATCAGACGCATTTTTAATTTTCTACTATATTGTACATAAACATGTTCCTTTCAAACCTTGATATGTTTATTGTTAATTTTATTAAACCAAACTGATACTTCATAAACCAGACAAGTTGATCTGAAATTGTATTTAAGCATAATAAAATTATTATAGAAATATGATGCCTAAGATGGAAAACACGTACACGACGCCGAGGAACACCACATTATTCGTAATGGATATGTTGCAATAATGGACTATTATTAAAAAAAAACTACATATACTTGAAAATTAAAAAAAACAACTTCATTAAAGACGATGTGTTTTGCTTAGCAACAATTTCTTTTTGAAGAATTAAGATCAACAATACTGTTACATCTACATGTACTAAAAGGTCAAAACGATGAAAATGTGCAGTAAAATGATATTAGCTACTCAATATGTATAGCCGTTATCTGTTAAGTGTTTTAGTTAAAAAAAAGTAGTCCGTTCGTATATCAGATTAAAGGGATGTTTTAGAACAATTGTTTTCAGCTGATTGTATCACAATGCGTGTTAAAAGAATATGGAAATAAAATGTTCAGCATTGTTTTATACACGTCACTTTAAATCAGATCACTGAACAGGATATTATGTATATCGTGATAAAATTATCCAGGGAGAAATCATTTTCAAAACAACAGAGTTTCGTCTAATAGGTCTATTTTTGTGTGATAACGTTTTCTAGATGGAGGTACTGATGAAAAAAATAAATCCGTGTTTTGTGTAAACTAGATATAATAGATAAGTTAATGTGTATTGCTGTTTGAGTTGCACCATTAGAACGAAAATTTAATGCCAATCCGAATCGATCCGAACATTCACAGCAGGGTAAAGCTAAACGCGAGAAACTCCATAATCAAATTTCATTGAAATAACTTGTTTTATTGTTGAAAAGCGTAGTAGAACCGAGATCGATTCCTTAGTTATAGCAGTCCCGCGAGAAAAGAGAATTTAATCATTTTCTCTGCCCGAGATCACATAACACAGAGCAGAAGACACACAAACTTTTCCATCTAAAGAACCAACTGATGCTGAAAAATAATTTATAGACAATTCGTGTTTGCACGTTGTGATACTGTAGCTGTCAGAGTGAGATAAAGATTCTGTTGACACGGTCAATAGTATATTACCAGATTAATTCTCCATCTATGAAGAAAAGGTTAATCACCTTTAAAAATATACAGTGATATTAAAGCATTATGAAAAGCTTTCCGAGAGGTTTATTTTAACTAAACAGAGATATTATGTAAGCATTCAACAATTATTAATAATGACTGTTAGTAAGACAGTCATGATGGACCCACACCCCTACTTCTGGATTGACTATTGGTAAGACAGTCATGATGGACCCACACCCCTACTTCCGGATTGACTGTTGGTAAGACAGTCATGATGGACCCACACCCCTACTTCCGGATTGACTGTTAGTAAGACAGTCATGATGGACCCACACCCCTACTTCCGCATTTATTTGTGTTTAAGATGAGTTCAAGTTTTCTCTATTTGTAATTTTATCTGTTCATTAATTGGTCTGTTCTGTTGGTCTGTCACTTGTTATTTGTCTTACAATTCTTTATATTCCTTAAAGTCCTTACATCTATTTCTAGGGCTGAACTCAAATATTACAGATCAACAATACGAAATTGTTATACAAAATGTATACACTTTATAAAGGAAACAAAAAGATTCCTCTTGACATGATATTAAATGAAAGACACACACACGTGCACGTGCATACGTACATACATTCACATTGAAATCTTTTGTAACATATGTATCAATTTTACATATTTTATATTACTTTATTATATTAGATGCCACGTACATGTCTTACTATTATTGTTACAAATTGTAAATTGGAGAAGACTTCATTAGCATGTATTTACTTGTGTCTTATCATTTTTGCTCTTTATCACAAATAAAATATGTTTAAACTAAAAACTAAAGTCCTTTCACTAGTATTTAAATATTATTCTAATTTTCATGTGTCGTTTATTATATAAGTATAATGCAGTAGCGAAGACATGTGCGTTTTTTAATGATACATTGATTTCTTCTATTTTAGACAGTGTTGAACTTTCTGGAACGACTATGGCGCATATCTTCTTCGATTTCGTTCGTAATGTATTCCTTAACGTCTATTCCTATAAGCTAATTGTCAGTTTACATCAAGGTTGGCAAGCCTTAGGATAAAATCTATTTTAAGACAGAATTTTCAAAACCGAGGAACTTATTACATCAGCAGATACAAAGCTCGGTTAATTGTCCAATAAATAATTCCATTTTCATTAATTATACTAATTTTCAAAATTTTGATAAACAATATTTTGAATTTATTATTTTACACAAAACGTGTATTTAATGTGGCTTTTCTTTCTTTTTTTTATAATTTTGTATCATACATACCATTGTACAATTTAACATCACGTTAAACGAGAACTTAAATTAGGGCAAGTAACAAATTAATATGGACAGTTCTATTAAAGAATATAGCCTTGTATCCGTCTTTTTAGGTTTCATGATGTTGTATAATGTAGCTTTCAACACTTATGTATAATTCTATTATATTATTTTAACACCAGACAATACAGAAATAGACAACATTTTGCAAAAAAAAATATTTATATATAATATCCCCTGGTTCAACAGTCGATATCTATTTCTAAAAGCTGCTTCTTAGCAGTAATGTTCGACAAATGATTTCTACGAAAGTCATACAAATCCATTATCTTCTGAAACAAAATAAATCTTTCTCTATGGGAATTAAATAATCCGTTTCCATAGCAACTAAAATGAAAAGGATAGAAAAGTGCAAAAATTGATTTGACACGCACAGCCTAAATCATGTGTTGTGCTTCTCTAGATCTCATACTTCCAGTTAAAACATTTATCAAAATATCGACTTACCCAATTAGGAACATAATTATAATGCTATTTTGTTGAAAAGAGAAATTCTACACAAATAAGGACTTTATTGCTTTTAAACGAAGTTATATCGCATTGTTGTAAATAAAAGTGGTACATGAATCCTTATTCGAAAGAATTTATGAACTATGCATTTTACACTAGATACTTAAAATCTTTCCGATTAGATTTTATATGACTACAAATTAATAAATTTATATTATCGCAATAAATATATAGATCATGGACAACTTTGTTCAAACATTTACTACTCATCTAAATATTGACGAAAACGTTTCTTAGATGATTTATTAGGATAATATTGTATGAAATACCGAAGAAGGAAATGAGGGGAAAATCATAAATCCGTAAGAAAAAAACAAGCAATATTATAATGACGTCATAAACTGGCTCAAAACTACACTGAAAAATAAAAAGTTCCTGTTCTCAATAACTTATATTGCGGAATATTAAAAACAGTTCAAACCAAGCTATAATAAATCCTAACAAAAATTCAGTCTGAGATGTTCTTCAATATTATTCTGATTTCACGGAAGTGACGTTTTATGTTTCTTGGATTAGCATGATGATGTTAAACCATTTTATTAAACAATGTTGTTAAAGTACATGTATAAACCTATATATCCATTACGACAACAAAGTAGCTAAAACATTCTATCTAAAACAATTTAAACAGTCCATCTTGTAAATACATTTTGTTTCATATACATGGTTTAAGATACTGAACATTGCTAAATTCACTAAGGATTTCGTAGAGGTAATGAAATGTTATTAAAACTATTTACTTTGTTCGAGGTCTGCCGTATATTATTACTTTGATGCTCAAAAATAAAACAATAATATTTTAATGATAAACTATAACTACCACTCAAATTATATACTTACTGGAATTGCTGACTTCAAAGCTGTCCTGACAAACCACTCAAATGATATACTTACTGGAATTGCTGACTTCAAAGCTGTCCTGACAAACCACTTAAATGATATACTTACTGGAATTGCTGACTTCAAAGCTGTCCTGACAAACCACTTAAATGATATACTTACTGGCTTTGCTGACTTCAAAGCTGTCCTGACAAACCACTTAAATGATATACTTACTGGCTTTGCTGACTTCAAAACTGTCCTGACAAAATACTAAAATTATATATTTACTGGCATTGCTGACTTTAAAGCTGTCCTGACAAACCACTCAAATTATATACCTACTGGCATTGCTGACTTCAAAACTGTCCTGACAAAATACTAAAATTATATATTTACTGGCATTGCTGACTTCAAAGCTGTCCTGACAAAATACTAAAATTATATATTTACTGGCATTGCTGACTTCAAAACTGTCCTGACAAACCACTCAAATGATATACTTACTGGAATTGCTGACTTTAAAGCTGTCCTGACAAACCACTTAAATGATATACTTACTGGCATTGCTGACTTCAAAGCTGTCCTGACAAACCACTCAAATGATATACTTACTGGAATTGCTGACTTCAAAGCTGTCCTGACAAACCACTCAAATGATATACTTACTGGCATTGCTGACTTCAAAGCTGTCCTGACAAACCACTCAAATGATATACTTACTGGCATTGCTGACTTCAAAGCTGTCCTGACAAAATACTAAAATTATATATTTACTGGCATTGCTGACTTTAAAGCTGTCCTGACAAACCACTCAAATGATATACTTACTGGCATTGCTGACTTCAAAGCTGTCCTGACAAACCACTCAAATGATATACTTACTGGAATTGCTTACTTCAAAGCTGTCCTGACAAACCACTTAAATGATATACTTACTGGCATTGCTGACTTTAAAGCTGTCCTGACAAACCACTTAAATGATATACTTACTGGCATTGCTGACTTCAAAGCTGTCCTGACAATCCACTTAAATGATATACTTACTGGAATTGCTGACTTCAAAGCTGTCCTGACAATCCACTCAAATGATATACTTACTGGCATTGCTGACTTCAAAGCTGTCCTGACAAACCACTCAAATGATATACTTACTGGCATTGCTGACTTCAAAGCTGTCCTGACAATCCACTTAAATGATATACTTACTGGAATTGCTGACTTCAAAGCTGTCCTGACAATCCACTCAAATGATATACTTGCTGGCATTGCTGACTTCAAAGCTGTCCTGACAAACCACTCAAATGATATACTTACTGGCATTGCTGACTTCAAAACTGTCCTGACAAAATACTAAAATTATATATTTACTGGCATTGCTGACTTTAAAGCTGTCCTGACAAAATACTAAAATTATATATTTACTGGCATTGCTGACTTTAAAGCTGTCCTGACAAACCACTTAAATGATATATTTACTGGCATTGCTGACTTCAAAGCTGTCCTGACAAACCACTCAAATTATATACCTACTGGCTTTGCTGACTTCAAAGCTGTCCTGACAATCCACTCAAATGATATACTTACTGGAATTGCTGACTTCAAAACTGTCCTGACAAAATACTAAAATTATATATTTACTGGCATTGCTGACTTTAAAGCTGTCCTGACAAAATACTAAAATTATATATTTACTGGCATTGCTGACTTCAAAGCTGTCCTGACAAACCACTCAAATTATATACCTACTGGCTTTGCTGACTTCAAAGCTGTCCTGATAATCCACTCAAATGATATACTTACTGGCATTGCTGACTTCAAAGCTGTCCTGACAAACCACTTAAATGATATACTTACTGGAATTGCTGACTTCAAAGCTGTCCTGACAATCCACTTAAATGATATACTTACTGGAATTGCTGACTTCAAAGCTGTCCTGACAATCCACTCAAATGATATACTTACTGGCGTTGCTGACTTCAAAGCTGTCCTGACAAACCACTCAAATGATATACTTACTGGCATTGCTGACTTCAAAGCTGTCCTGACAATCCACTTAAATGATATACTTACTGGAATTGCTGACTTCAAAGCTGTCCTGACAATCCACTCAAATGATATACTTACTGGCATTGCTGACTTCAAAGCTGTCCTGACAAACCACTCAAATGATATACTTACTGGCACTGCTGACTTCAAAACTGTCCTGACAAAATACTAAAATTATATATTTACTGGCATTGCTGACTTTAAAGCTGTCCTGACAAAATACTAAAATTATATATTTACTGGCATTGCTGACTTTAAAGCTGTCCTGACAAACCACTTAAATGATATATTTACTGGCATTGCTGACTTCAAAGCTGTCCTGACAAACCACTCAAATTATATACCTACTGGCTTTGCTGACTTCAAAGCTGTCCTGACAATCCACTCAAATGATATACTTACTGGAATTGCTGACTTCAAAACTGTCCTGACAAAATACTAAAATTATATATTTACTGGCATTGCTGACTTTAAAGCTGTCCTGACAAAATACTAAAATTATATATTTACTGGCATTGCTGACTTTAAAGCTGTCCTGACAAACCACTTAAATGATATATTTACTGGCATTGCTGACTTCAAAGCTGTCCTGACAAACCACTCAAATTATATACTTACTGGCATTGCTGACTTCAAAGCTGTCCTGACAATCCACTCAAATGATATACTTACTGGCATTGCTGACTTCAAAGCTGTCCTGACAAACCACTTAAATGATATACTTACTGGCATTGCTGACTTCAAAGCTGTCCTGACAAACTACTCAAATGATATACTTACTGGCATTGCTGACTTCAAAGCTGTCCTGACAATCCACTATTTCTTGTGTTTGGGTAAGTATTATATCGTTGTCTACATTTGACAGTCTTCTAACCTCAAACTCGAACGTCTTACCCAAATGTTGTGAGCTATGGTCAAAAATAGCACCTGCAATAAATAGTAAATTGTCAGTTCATGCTTGTCAGATTGTGCAATAAATAGTAAATTGTCAGTTCATGCTTGTCAGATTGTGTACCTTACGGTCAAAGAGATAAAATATAAAGAGATATACAATTAACATATCAGACATGTTACGACCATACACAATAATATCATCCTATATAATATATACAAAAATGCTGAATTAGATTACTGTCAAATTTATACGTATTGGTTACGAAAATTCCGTCGTCACACGCTAGTACACATGTACTATGTCCACGGTTAATGAAGCTATATTTTTATATAACGGATTTGGCCGAGGGGTCTAGACCGCTGGACATAGTGCAGACGAATTGGTGCCACAGTGTCACAACGGTGTGGGTTCGAATCCCGCTGAGTGAAAACTAAAATTTGACAGTGTTAAAAATCTAATTCTAACAGTGATGAGCTTAATTTGTAGACGAATATATATATAACATATTAAACATGATTTAATATATATATATATATATATATATATATATATATATATATATATATATATTAAACGTGATTTCTGTATCAAAGTTTTTTACTGAAAATTGTTGATAACAAATTGAGTTGTCTTATATTTTATTATATTGAACTTCATGGTTGATCTTGTTTACATGTAAGTATTGTCCATCTGAAATCAGAAACATTACTAAGTTATTTTATATCAAAACGTGTTTAAAATAAGTTTTATTTCGTTTCCAAAAATGTCTATTTTCGTTTTTTTCTCGTATTTCTTTATTTCGATGATTTATAAATATAATAAGAAATTTCTGCATTTCCGTATTTAATTGGTCGTTTATATTGATTTATTCATTTGATAATTAAACATATTACCCTATGTAACACATTCTGCTTGTTTTAAATAATAGAGCAATTCAACTGAATATTTAAAAGCTACTTATTTAGTAAGATGAAGCGTCACCATTGGCGGTATAAATTTTGCGTATTTATCGTTTCCGAGTGATGACAGTACACTGTTAACACCCAGTTATCTTAGACATTTTTTATTGTACACTTTGGTTGTAATATGGGAAACGGGATTGTTAGGGTATGAAAAAAAAATGTCAAAGATTTAAACACTGACAGCCCATGTACCATCTAGCGAGAAAGTTTGACTACGAAAATAAGTAAGTATATAATAACCAGCATACAGCCTGTTTCACCAGACACAAGATTAGGTATTGAGAACATACTGTTTTGTCATTGAGACTTTCAACTGTAACTGAAAGCATTCACTTTGAGTGTTTTGATACATGGTAATAATATGTATATTGAAGTATTTTGTATAAAATGTTATACTGCTGAGTAAAGCAGTTGAAAACATTTAATGCCTTAAGTGTTTGCAAACAATTTGTAGTAGTTATTTAATAATGCAGATAAATCCCAGTCCTAACGAACGTGTCGTTTTCACAATGTAGTTTAATTAAATTGAAGATATAAACCACAAATAACAACTATTTCTTTATATAAGTTTAAATTTCTTTATATAAGTATAAATGATGTCATATCCAAGCATAGACCTGTATGTTTTAGTTTTTTTTTACATTTTTTATAACATTTCAATAATATGAATTTGATTTTCATTTTATATATTAAAATCAGCACATTGGTCCTAATCAATCTTGCTCCTAACCAACCAACAAGTCCTTCTATTGTTTACAGTAATTTTTTCTGGATAATTCATTAATGTCTTCATTTTCATGTAAAAAAAAAATGAATGATGTTGGAATTCCAACGGAGATAAACGTGTTCTTTGACGATTTACTATTTATGTTACATTCGGATCAAATTTTGTGTAAATACATTGGAATGTTATTGTAAATTATTTCAATTATTTACACAAAACAACGTTATGCGATATTGCCAAAGACAAATTGACATCGTACGTCTCTGGTTTATAGAACTTGTAACGTGTTAGTTTGTATGAGGACCTGCAGATATACAAATGTTGCTTGGTAATAACTGTGGTTTTCTTGGTAAATTTAAATATAGACATGCAGACAGGGTGTACTTGACTCTAATCTAAATTGACAAGGATTGCCAGTTTTCCTACCGACGGTTGTGGGGTTTCTCCGGGTACTGCGGCTTTCTCCCCCAATAAAAACTGGACGACATGATATTACTGAAAAATTGCTGAAAGTGGCGTTAAACAATATTTAAGCAAACAATAAATATAGACAAAGGCGATTCCATTCGAACTAGTTTAAAATAAACATCAAATTTCAGGACGTAAAACTATGTAATCAAAGATACCTACGTAATAATCTACGTAATAACTTTTACTACGTTAAACTCCTTTTCTATACGTCGTCTAATAAATAATAACATGAGTGGTCACACTGAAAGTACTGATGTCAAATAATTAAAATGTTAGAAAGTTCCCACAACATTACTGTTATTTTATGATTTTTTTTAACACTTCAAATGTCACATTTATTGATTTTTATTTATAATTCTGTACTTTTTAATTTTATCGCTGTCAAATATTTATACAACGAGTCTATATAGTATATCCGTGAAACAACGAAAACGACAAATAGGCGTATGTTCATATAACAACACGAATATTTAAATCATGGATTTCTTTATACAAGCCAGCAGTTCTTAAAAAACAACAGGGCATTAGTTACCAATCAAACGAAATGGTAAGACATTAACAATACAAAGACAGTTCATTTCATCTTCTACCATAAAAAGAGACAAGAGATACTTAATGCTATATGTATCAGTTGTATAACCCACGAAGAACATCGACCTAATCAGAAGACATAAAAGTATTGTTCGTTATTTGGTAAACACTGTACTGTACAATATTTTTAATTGTGACGTATGTAATTTAAAGAATAATATTTTATATTGATGTGTTTTATTGACTGTAGATATATATTCTTTGTAACTGAATAATGCAATTTAAGTTGTAATTGCACTTTAAAACCGCAATGAAAATTAATGCATTTTACTTTACAATAACCAAATAACAAATGTAATGTTATCTCGTGGTTTTGATTTCCAATAATAAGCTTATAACTTTTAACTAATTGAATCTGCAGACATTCATGCAGTGAAGTCGAAAATGTTTAGTATTTAAGTGGGAAATTTCGTCTTCATAGGACACAATTAAATTATCTGAATTGGATAGTGGTCACTGGACTGATCACTTGCACCTCCCTTGGGGTTAGACTGTTATAGAATCTTTGAAATCAATAATTATTTTACTTCCCTGATAATTGCAATTAACTATCATTTACTCTATTTGCATGTTCCAGAAGTCTTTAATTTTACAGGCATCTACATATATAACTTCTATGAAAGACATTATATAACGTTTAGCATCTCAATGGCATAATATTTATAGAAACATTGCAAATATAGAAAAAAACTTACCAATTTTACGTTGCTTGTTCAAGTCTTTTGCGTTTATCGATATTAAAAAATAATACATGCACATTACAATATTATTCTTCATTGTCTTTAGCCTCTCAGTTTCTATATGCCATTATAAAAAATCTCCATTAGTGAAAAGATGCTTCATTTTTCCCATATAACGTAGTAATTTGTATGCGCATGTCAGCTTCAGATATCTATAACGGAGGGCTCTTCAAGATGGAGTTTAAATTGATGTCAATACTACCCTTGTTTTCTTATTGATGGTGTAAGATCGTAATATGCTATCTAATTAGTTTCTCAAGGAGCATACCACTGGGATGCTAGCTACACACTCTATAGATTCAAAAACATTAGCTATATGACCGTTGTGTAAATGTTGAAACATTAAACTATCGCAATGGCTGGTGTGTAATTGGTTAATGTCAATTTTATTTATCGCATTTATTTGGTCGATTTGTTCGGTACGTACTATGCTATTTTGACTAATCTCGTTAATCATGGTTATTGGATTGTAAATCTATTAGAACAACTCTACAAAACGCAAAGCAGTTCTGGAAATAATGAATGACATTTTGATGGCAAAGAATAAGAAATGTGACACCCTGATTTAAGTGGAAAAGAATCTGTTGATTGAAGTGATTCAAAATTTCAATGTATACAGCTGATAATGCATCCCATTAACAAAAACTCTGATGACGATTTTTGCAAATATTAGGTACATTTGCATAATGAGACAAACGAACCTGTTTTGAGATACAGTGAATAACTTTTACAATGTATTTTTGTTACTTCATCATCATGATTCATGTGACTGTATCTCTACAGTATTTCGGAGGTAAGTAAAATTCGATCAATGTTGTGAATCTGGAATGTTATGTCTTAAAATATTATAATTAAATACTTGACGTAAGAACGAATTTAGTTTAGATAGTTGTTTTTATTGGTTGGTTTTGCAAATAGAAAAAATGTCTATTATATAGCTTGGAACTTGTAAAATTATTCTTTTGTCAACATGAGTGTGTCTAACTTACAGCATGACAGAATTAACAATCAAAAATATGACAACAACAGCTTGTACTTAGGCTCCATTTTTAAAGCAATAATATGGCAAAGAGTTATAAAGTTGGTTTTTTCTTGCATGTTGTTGAGAAAAATGGAAATATATAAGGACGAATAGCATTTAATAGCAAAAGATTGTTTTCAAACTTATTTAAAATTGTGAAAAAATACTACAAAAAATTATTTTTTAAGTTTTTATTAGACGCACATTAAAATTATGACAATAAATAACCTGTGTAATGAATTTAAACGCTCATATGCATCAAAACTTATTTAATTGCTATGGCGATCGACTCTAAAACCTGACATTAAAATATCAGTCACCATTTTATCTAAGTAAAAACGTTGTAGATTAATATTATTATTTTGTGCTTAACCGTTTCAATGATAGAGATCATGAAGATGATCTTTAGAAACTTTTTACCTTCTGAGCCGCTAATGTAGAATGCGCCTTTTAATTTTAGAATGACGCATAATAATTATTTATATATTCTTAAATCGGCGTTTTAATGCTCATATGATCAAGTACTACATGATTACAGTAATATTTTAGTAATTTTTAAAGAATGTATTCAAGAACATAAAGATCATTTTAATGTATACCTCCAATAAGACAAAGCAATACGATGAGACACAAGACACGAAACCAAGAAACGAATAAAACTGAAATAAAGAAAACAATAGATGCCATAAAACCATAAAATAAAACCTAATGATTCGAAAAAGTAATCATTTCCTGCTGCATTTATACTACACATGTCACGATTTTCTTATACATAAATCATTTCGGAGCACGGAAAGACGAACTATTATGTCAATTGCGAAATAAATACCGTTTTTCTAAAAAAAATAATTACATATACGTTAACTGTGAGAAAACATGTCTAAGTATGTAGCTAAGCTTTTAAGCAATTCTTTTATCAAAGTCTGTTTAATTAATGAGAGTTATGTATCAGTATATATGTTAACCCCAAATCTATGGATGCAATAATGAAATCTTAAATATAAATATTTGTGTACACTAATTTATTCTGTAATTTTTTATTTTACATTCCCCTTTAATCATTTTTTAGGTAAAATGATTAACCTTATATTTAAAAATAATAAATATAAATCGACATTGTGTGTTATCTTCGTGGCCTACAAATATCCTCGCTCGGTCACTGTGTTTTATGTTCATGGCCTACAAATATCCTCGCTCGGTCACTTTATCTAGTTGTTTTTTGGTATTTTGTAACTAACATAAGTGCTTATGTATAGATGGACTTTTAATTTACAGCTGATTCTTCAGATAGCAGATTAACATAATTTAAATATTTATAATATTTTAAAATACTTTAAATGTTACATTTGTATACGACATTGTGATACAATAATCAAATTAGAAATACTTTTCGGTTTTTATGCCGAGAAATAAATAACAGTTTTTGCCCATTACCGAAGAGGGTCATTGTTTTATTGAAGAATAAATTATGAAATTTATAAAACCTTTTTGTCTTTACATTCAAAATAGAAATATTTACACATTTATATATGTTCAATTTTTGTGTCCAGCATCAATTAATCATATAGTACTATTTCTATTACTTTTGTTATATATTAACAACCAAAAAGTACTGAAGTATTTATAGTTTCTCCATTAATGTTATAAAATCATCTTATTGAGGTTGATGGCATCTACTTTACTCCCATGTTATTAAATAAATGATACATCATTGGTAACTCTATTGACTTTCCTGTCTGGACAAATTTACATCTTAGCTTGTGTTCTACACTTCTTTCTTAAGTTCTGTTATTGATTATAGTGTTATGTGAAATAGAATCTTGTGTTCACATCAACGATTTTCGTTTTATAATATAATTGTACTCGACTTGATGGAAATTTGACTAGTAATTAACATGGATTCCTCCCAATTCAATAAACGTCCGTCGATTAGACTGATAGACCGAAAATTAAATTAATATTTAATTTTTATATTACTTGAGGCATAAATGGATTTTAGATTGAATAATATATGATTTTGGAAATTTTGGCACTTAACTGGCATCGTCAAATCGGATCGTAATTAAGTAAAAATTGTCATGTTGATAAATATAACACTGAATTCCTGGAATAAATCTCAGTTGTTGGTGGTAAAGTAAAGAATATGATGCATTGTTTGTGATTATACGTAAACATAGCGTTTGTTTAATGTAATTTTATCGTTATGAGCTATATTATCGTTTAATATCTTTCATTTATCAGAAATATTACATACAGACATGCGCCTATGACCATTGCATACATATATATTACTGACTACCAAACCTTTTTCATCACCACAAAAACTCACACAATGAAGTTATGGAATCTGGAGAGTTGACGTGGCATAAAACCCGGTGTTGCCCATCATTGCTTTTAAAATGACTGTACCAGGTCAGGACTGGTTGTTGTTTTATGTTTATGTTTGTTGGTTCTCGAGTTTGTCGGTTTCTTTGGTTTTTATTTGTGGATTGTCTATTTTGTGGTTTCATTGTTATTTTCAAAGTAATTTTGTTATTACCTTCATTTACATATATATAAAGATATTAAATACAATATTCAATTTTTTTTTTCGTTGTGAAACATTAACAAACACGACAGTGCAAAATTACGTGCCACATCGATGTTATGATAGAAAACAGCTAACAAGGCCATATAATTAGATCTGAAAGATTAAGTCTTGTCGTATACGCACTGCACACAAAAACTGGCAATAACAAGTTTGGACTGTGAGCACGCTCACAAAGGGATACCCCCGCTTCGCTTCAAGTCCAATTATCTCCCTTGAATAATATCCGACAGCGACGAAAATTCTTCATGCACATCTACATATGATGTACTCCCTTCATGTAAAGTTTCATCAAAATCTGTCAAGCGGTTTAGGAGGAGAAGCGCTTACAAGGGATGTGGACAGACGGACAGACAGACAGACAGACAGGGTGATTCCTATATACCCCCCAAACTAGTTTGAGGGGGTATAATTAAAATATACCAAATCACTTTTTATTAAAATTCAACGCAATAAATTCTTTGAAAATAAGATTTACATGATTCATAACACACTCATTACAAAAACACAAACAGATTTTACAGGTAAAGAATGAACAACGTCATTCGTCGACTACTAGTATATAGTATGGGCTAACTAAGGCTTATTGTATTCTTATTTTATCCAATTCTTGCAAAGATGAGTGCAACATGATATCTTGTGAAAATGAACCATAATAAAAAATAAAAAAACTAAATACTAGACACTTGGTAATATTAGTTGATGGAACGGAATATCAGACAATAAAAGAACAGACGATAGAGATGTACCTTATTTCTACATAAACATTATTGAATTTGCAAAGCGTGTTAAATGCGTTAATTTTATTGGGTTATATCCTATTTGAACTTTCGAAAAAATATGCTTGTACCATAAACAGTTAAATATATAACTTAAAACATTGAGATCAGTTAACAAATTTTGAGGAACTTTAGATGCTAATGAGTTATAATTGATCGTAACGCACTTTTGGTAGATTTAATTTTTAAATCGATGATACTATGTAATATGCACGAGTCAATGATTTTTTTTTTCGTAACATTATGGGTTGGCTTTGTGGCTCAGTAATGCAACTGCACGCGACGTTATAGCTCAGAAAATCTCATGTTAATTTCAGTTGTTTTATTAAGGTTCAAATAATGTATGTTAGAAGAATGTGGGAAGTGAAGTTGCCTGCAATATATTTATAGATAATTACATGGTCATTTTCATATTGGCCCTGGTATGAGCCCCGAGATCCTTATTTCAGCCTCGAGGGCTGATATGGTTGACGACTGGAATGGAAATGACCATGTAGGAATCTTTTTATCCCACGTTGAAATAAATGACTCCAGGGTTAATATCAATATTTGCCCTGTTCTCCAAGGGCTAATACAAATATTGGCCCTGTTGGCTAATAACTGACACCGAGTTCCAGTCTTACAAAGACCAATTTCCTTTTTATATATTAATATGTGATCCATTTTAGTCAACGATATATTAATCCTGTAAATGTTAAATGGAGATTAATTGAGAGTCGTGTATTGGCTTATAATTTACTCTTTATGAACGTGGCTAGACTGTAAAAGCCATTGCAGTTTGTTTTATTATTTACCATTCCTTTTATTAATGTGACCAGACAAAGCAATTACTTGTACCTGTAGAGAAATGTTTTATTAGTTTATTCCCTCTTAATAGAAGGTGATTTAATGTTTCAATGCGAAACAAACCTCCTGTCAGAACCGTCTGGAATCATTATGAGGCTATTTGGGAAGTTCTGTGTGCTATTTCTAGTATTGATTCGAATATGACGGGATTTTTTATTTCATTCCATTTTCATGCATTGAAGTAAAAGCAGGGTTAATTGATTATATTATTTTAAATATAGAAATTTTAATTGTAGGGCTAAATTCAAATTCGAACAAACGGAGTACAAATTGAGTATTGGTTCAATTAAAATTTCTTAAAAAACATTACCACATAATAAAACCGCTTTTCACAGCAATAGATCATTTATAAATTGCATAAATAAATGTGTTTTTTCTTTAACAGCGTTGTAGTCTGTACCTTATATTTTTATACTGTGTACTTTTTTTATAATTTACCAGTTTGCATTGACTTTACACATTTGCTTTTTGTTTATTTAAATCAAAGATCGCCTGTGTTAGTTATGAGCAGGTGTATTGCTGTTAAACATTTCTGTCGGTTCCGATAAAAAAGGAAAGTTTAGGATTACACTAACCTCAACATGATTATGTAACTGTTACGTCAGTATGTTATATCCTCGAATGTGTCCTTTATGTCGTTTGTTGTTTATTGTTATTGTGATTTGTTGTTTGTCTTTACGAGAAAAATTTCATTCTGCGGTTTGTGTTTGGTTTATCTCCTCTTTTTTAGATATAATACAGGTAAATAATGCCTTGCACAAACTGTCGAGTAATGGTTTTTAATAAACTGTAACTTAGTTTTATTAATATTGTGTTTCACGTAATGTAAGCGTCAACGAATCACTTCTTCATATTTTTATCATATTGTATTTTTCGGTAGTGGTAGTTTAAGTGTTTGTTGTGTTAAGGAGTATTCAGCAGTCACACGTCGTTGTTGACACAAATATCACTGATTTTTAGTGTGACTGTTTGTTGTATTAACAGGTATTTAGCAGTCACACTTTTTGTTTACACAAATATCATTGATCCTTTCAGTGATATAGTCATGGTCTAAACCGACTGTCTTAAAATTTCTAAATTATGTAAAGAGTTTCTATTATCAAGGTGTTGATGCCTAAGGCGGATTTGGTATAACGTTTTGGAATTTTGGTGATGAAAGCTGTACAGCATCTTAACCGTTAAGATTGTAAATATGTTTCGAGGTATAAGTGCCACCGATGAGTCTTGATGAGTCTTGATTAGACAAAACGCGCGTCCGGTGTAGTAAATTCTATTAACCTTTATATCGTTGATGACATTTATTCCATATGTTTAAAATGTAAATTTTTTTTTTCTTTTAATGTATGCACTTCCGATATAATGTTAACATAACAAATAAATATTCAATGCTAAAACCAAAAATATAGATACATTTGACTAAACAAATCAAAACTACACAAAGCTGACAGTGTCACATGTTGTTTTATGCAAGACATATACTGTTAAGTTGACCCAACTTACATTTACTAAATAGTTCTAAACAAGGCATTTAATACAACTCAGTAAACTAACACATCCTAATTTCAATTTATAACAACAACATAAAGATTGAATTGCATGCTTTAAGCTAATTTATGTATTTTGATACAAATAAACACCTACTTGTAATTGAATTAGTATCTTACATATAAAGGCACTTTACTAAACGCTTGTTCGGTTATCTATAATACATTAATGATGGTTCGTAACGCTATTCAATGTATGAACAGACTATTTTTGCTCTCCAATTGTTAGTAATGATAAGCAAAATGTAAAAAAACCTTTGGTCAAAAGGACACTGGTTCACAGTTATGTGCACCCAGTTTTTAATGTGTCCCAGTTACTGATATTTTTTATTTGCATAGTTTTTTTGTGTTTTCTGAGCATCCTTACATTGATTTACAATTTGGCATCGCTTTGATATTTGCTGTTTTCCTGCTAGAAAATGTACAAATTATTAACAGGGAAACGTAATCGATTGTTTCTAAATGGTGTTGCATTGATTCCGAAATTCGAAAAGGCATTGATCTTCATTTTATGATAAATTATCTTTTAGAATCAATGTTTTTGATATATTATATTTCAGTTATACGTAAACTGCTAATTCATTACAAATGACATTGTATCAAACTTACCGTAACATTTCATGCCATCAAAGTTGAACACAGCATCAATAAACAACTTGAAATGCAATGAAATGCATGGGATATGTGCAACTAATTTGTCTTCACTCTAATTGTGAACTGTTAGTCCACGAGGTTATCAGAAACCAAGTAGTCACACTTCGCTGCTGACCAAAAAAATCTTTAATGATTTCAGTAATATGGTTATTGTATATATTTACTGCCCTGTATTTTCAAAAATTATTTTTAAATTCTAAGGGTATTCTATTACAAGGTGTAAACGGTCTTTGCAGGATTTGGGATACAATTATGGAATTTTGATGATAAAGGCACTACAATATCATAGAATATGATTTACGTATTATTATTTGTGTCTCTCTGGTGCACGAAAAATTAAATGTTACAATATGACTAAATAATTTTGTAAGAATCAAAACACCAACAAATTCGCCTTATTAAGCCTTATATATTATAAATAAACATATTAATTAAATAAGCTTTTAACATCGTAAGAACCTTTTTTTAACCTGAAACATATTCATGATATGTTTTCTTATGTAAAAAGAAATTATAGATGTGGTGAAGTTTATTCGACACTAAAACATTGATCTTTAGAGTAATTTTACCATTAGGACATGTAATTCATTTTGTCGAATTATACTTAAATTTATCCCTAAAAAGTCAATTGGTTTTCCTTTTAATAGGACAGTTTGTCTACTTAAGTATTGATCTCTTGTTGTCGGCATTTTTTGCAATGACTGCATTATTTGAATGCTTTTAAAAACGCGATGTAATCGATTTTAAAGCATGTAACCCATTATTTACTGCTGATCTTTATTTTAAGATTAGATTTTATAGAGAACTACTTGATTTCGTCACAAGATTAATTTCGTCATTTGTTTTGATAAAACGCAAAGAAAAAGCCAATTAGCTTCATCTGTTCTTGTTCTTTATTGCATCTTATTTTCTCGAGGTTTAATCAATTTAAGCGTTTTCAGCAATATTATTCTTTCGAAGATTATACAATAAATTAAGATTAATTTTATACGTAAATAATTAAGTGTTTTAATAGAAATTACATTGCTTCCATGCTTGCAGTGTTAACAGTCACGTTATCAATAGTGGATGATATTTTTTTGTACAGATGTTGGAATGATACAGAATAGCAATCTCAACGTTGAGGAGCGGCAAGGAATGATGGATGCCTTTATGTATGGCATAAAAACATTTAACAGTGACCAGTCAGATACAATAGAAAAGATCGAGTTGCGTTTTGCAGGAAACACTAACGTGACAGACATTGATAACAGTTTTCAACTTACAAGTCAAAGTAACTTAATATTTCCTTTTTCCTTTTGTAAATCTATAATGTAGGATGACAAAGCGACTGTTCCTTTTCTAATTGTTTATTGTTGATAATACTGTAGGTCGCTGTCAAACCTGATTTGAACCAAACAGATTTATTTTTTGCACTCATGCAAAACTCAACGTTTTACAACATAGAAATAATAATACTTAAAACTCTTGTTTTCCCAAATTAACATTTTACTACTAACAATACTTTATAACAACAACCATTTTATGACATGATGGCAACTTTAAAATGCCTTCAAATCCATTTTATCATACAAGAATAAACAGCCTCGCTCACGTGATGCATGATTCTTCAACCGAATATCCAACTTGTTTTCAGGAAACAAATATTATCGTCTCTATTTTGTTTGTTATTTTAGTATGTTACCTAATGTCCAAAAGTCTACTGCTAATAGTTGCCGACTCTTCACCTCGATCAATCGAGGTATACGAGTCTATATCCAGTCGATTAAATGTTCCAATAGTGCTATCTCGAGGACCCGGATATTTACACAAATCCCCGTATGTGTTTGATATGATGCCTTCATATACCGGCGCTATAATCGACATAATTCAGTATTTTTGGTGGAAAAGTGTATACTATGTTTATGATTCAGAACAAAGTAAGTTCTTTTTTTAAATAACTGCCGTAGGTATTCATTAATTTTTTGCTATTTTAGGTTTATGTTGTTTCCAAATTATTATCGTGTTGTGTAAATTACTATCGTTGTGTAAAATCTAAAAAGGAATTAGAAGGAATCTGTCGAGAGGAACATTCTGCTATCATGAAAATACATGCGTATGCTTAAACGTATATATAAAAAATGATACATTATGAGATTATTGATGTGTACAGTCGTAATGACTTTCCCATCTTGGAAGATTGACTTACTCTATATTTGGCAAGATGACAGCACGACAGGTGTCAACAATTTTGCACGAAACGCAATTCCTTACGAAACAACCTCTTCATTCGTTGGATTTAGTCTTTTTGTTTTACCTTTTATTTTGTTGTCTGTCTGTTGTTGAAATTGTAAGTTGTCTTATGTTAGTCACTGAAATGTAATTTGGAATGTGTTTGCCTTATCTCATCGCGGTATCTTCTGGTTTAATTGGTTTAACTTGGGTTGTCTAATTTGTCTTTAAGGCAAACTGACGAAATAAAATGCTATATGGTTTCATTTTACTAATGCTATAGTTGTAAACATAGGTATATAGAAGTTGTAGTTTGAATAGATATAACCACATTTATATTGTGTGGTTATATCTTTATGATCTTTTCAATTCCTGCAGGTCTTCGACGAATTCAAGAAATCTACGCATCTCAGAAATCTGCAGGAAAACGTGCCTTTTCCCTTAGACCGAAAAGAATCGAAAATATCAGTGACTCTTATGAAATATTACGATCTATTGATAAACATAGGTACTGTGATGTGGGGACTGGCGATGGATTTTCTTGTCATATGAGAATAGTTTTAGATTTATCATCAAAGGAAGCTTACAACTTAACACTGGAACAGGTTCGTAACCATAAACTTTACTATACTATTTGTCTATATAAATAAACAACCTTGACCTTTTTTCAGTAAAACTACACCCTAAAATACACGAAAATATTATGACTTCAGCATTGCAATTAACAAATTCCGGTACACCTATAGAAACATTCAAACTACTGTTTGTTGTTGATCTGACAAATCATTTGTAACAAAATAGTGGTTTTCCAAACTTTATTGTCACTTGGCTTTTTTTTTTATTTCTTTAAGATTATATCGTAGTACTTACGATCTTTAGTTGAAGAGGTGGTTGTTAATGCGTTTAAGTCCATGTTTCAAGCAGATGTTTTGTATTACATTTTTTCATCATGTAAAATTCTATATTGCAGATAATAAATGTAGGAATGAACAGAGATGAGTACCATTATATACTAGGAGGACTAGTAAGTCTGTCATTTTCATTTTAATGCAGACAGAAAGATTTTAACAAAGATTTTAACTTGCTTTAACAATTTTTATTAAAATTGATTCGCCCTACGGTTGATATGATGAAAACGTTGCTTTACTTCTGTGCTATCATTCTAATTTATTAAACATTATTTATTATCTAAAATAATATTGAATTAGTGTTTTTTTAACGAACACAAAATTTAAATAAAATAAGAGATGTAAGTTTTTAATATTAGATTTTTGTTTAACAAAGTGAGGTCAGAGTGCAAATTGCAATTAACTCCGACTAGTGTAACGTAAAACAGGCAATGCTTAGATGTAACCAAATGTACAAGATCCGATAATAAAGTTAAAACGTGATGGCTACCAGAACCTGACATCACAACAAACAACAAACAGATGCAAGCACAAAAACGTTAACATTGCGGTAAAATTACGGATGAGTGAGCATATTGTAGTCACGTCAGAGGATTTTTGGGTTAGCTTCCTTCTTTTTATGGATCCCAAACTTTCCCTTCAGATTTCCCAAATTATGAACCATGAAATTAAAGTAGTTGTCTAGTCTACAGTGATATAATTATTGTTTTTATTTTAGGGGATAAAAGAACTAGATTTGAGTGCTTTTGAATATGGCGGCGTGAACATTACAGGTTTCGCCATGTTAAACAGTCATTCTTCAATCTACGATCAACTGAATTCTATTGAAAACCAAAATGTCTACCCTAAATTACATCCGCTAACCGTAAGTGGATACAGTTTATGTTTATCCTCATTGCGATGTGGATTTTTAATTTGTACATCTCCTTTAACTGTATGTTTTTAAGTAAAAGAAATGCAAAAGAGATGGAAGTATTTTAATGTCAGGATGACACATTATATTACCTTATTAAATATATAAAACGACATCAACATACTAAAAGCCACACTATAGTGAAGTAAACAACGTGATAGTTCAGTAATCAACGTGAATGTTGTTTATTTTAATTGGACAGTAGTCACTTTTCATGCATATTATTCAGCTGTCTGCAAAAGGAGTGAGCTAAACAACGCCATTAAACACCAGGCCATCTGCAGGAAAACAAGCAATATGCTAATTTAGAGTAGTCAACGTCAGGGTTAGCATGCCTGCAGTCAGTTATAGAGGACACTACCGTCACCACTCGGCCCTGACAGAATGAATACAAAGTGGTTTATTATAATTTTATTTTTAAGTGAATTTATATTGTAAAACGTTTGCCCGTCGTTTTTATATTTGGTTGATAATAAGATTGAATAGGTTGGAAATAATGTACTTTATGCACTTAAAATAAGAAAAAGTAAAATGAAAAATATATGTACATGTAAAAATTAATAATTTTCTTTAATTTTACTCTTTGGCCATTTTAGATCGATAAAGCTTTGATGATAGACGCCATTTCATTTATTGGTGCTGGGTTTCGGAAACACATGGAAACTACTTCAAACCAACAAATGACTAGAATTACAAATTGTTATGAGCAACAGAAATATCCTTCTTTGGGCAGTAGACTGGCAGAGGCAATGAAACAGGTACTTAATTGGAATTAAAACTTCCGGATTTTAAAGGGGGTAACTGACTGTTTATTGAATAAGTTTAAAGTGATTATTTTGTAGCGATATATTGCATCCAGATATATGGTCACCTAATACTTGTATCACCCCTTTGTACTGATTTTCATATTTAAGTTATTACGCTGAAATGTAATACATCTTTTGTTATTGCGCACATTATTTGGGGTATTATATAAATATGAAAATAATTATTTACAGAAATGAATCACTATTTTATATTGCATGTAGCCAAGTTAACATTTTGCCAGAACAGGAACGAATTTCTTCGCAATTACACGTATTGTATACTTATTACTTCTAGATTATTTATGCTCGTGAATTCGTAAAGGCAGACAAAGTACTTTATGCAATTTCAGTACTCAGTATAGTACAACTCCCATCTTGCTCTGATTAAAACACGCGATAAAAACGATATTATGTATGCTCAAAACAACTGTTTGGAAACTACAAAAGTATATATCAACGACATTATAATGAATTCATATTATACAAGTTGTTCATACGATAGCCAACGAAGATGCAAGTTTTTCTAAAAAAACAAACATGGCCATTTCATAGTCCATACTACGTGCCCGGTGTGTGCGTATCATTTACACGGGAAATGTTAGTAAAGTCTTCGTGAGTGGGTGTCCTCATGCAATAGATGTTTGCTGTACGCACTGCGTTATTCCGAATCAGGAGTTGGACGTAATTTTGCTTTGATCTTGTAATAACCTATAATAAATGTCTTTATTTTACAAACTGTAATTGACATTTGTAGGTTAAAATTCAAAAAGGCCTGACTGGCCAAGTGGCTTTTGACGAAAATGGACAAAGGAAAGACTACTATTTAGAAGTTTATCAAATGGGATACAAGTCAAAATTAAAAAAGGTTGTATAAAATATAGAAATATATTTAGAACATAAACTTTAAGTTAAAGCTACAATATGTAATAGTACTTGACATATTAATGGTCAATTCTATTAGACAGGAACCTGCTGAAAAGAATTTATTAGTAGAGAATCAGTCTTGATAAATCATGGTTCAACATTGAAAACACAAGAAATAAATATACGTTACAAGCGCACGTTATTGAAGCAAGGACATGGACAAAATTTGCGTATTATATCACGTAAATTTTAAATACATTTCCCATCTTATAAGTGGTCTCTGAAAAATACACAACAATCACTTGGAATATCAGATAAAGGTAAATGTAGATCTTCTATTTCAAAGTTTTGTACTCAAATACATATAGGCATAACTAAATCATAAAGTACCTGTAGTTCACGAGTAGCAGTTTAAAAAATGAACTACTGACTGATAACTAACATTCATAGGTTGGAGAATGGTCGCCTAACAAACCCAATGGGCAGCGATTTGAAACAAGTTTAAAAGCGGCTGGTGTTGAACCATGGACTCCATTGCAGTCAAATAGAACATGGCGAATAGCCACCAAATTGGTCAGTAGTTATTATACCAAAACATGCACCAAATTCTTAAACGATAAGGAAAACCTGAACATCTAGAAAATAATACCAAAACTAAATACAAAACTAACCCGAGATATTCTTGAAGAAAAATGCAGAAGTATTTTCGAATCCAATGCTATACGTCAAGCTTTTACGTATTGACGCTTACCCAATCTAAAGAATGACAGATAAAGAGCAAACCATATTTAAATAGTCCCCCATCTTTACTCAAGATTTGTCTGGTTTTAACTATTTCTATTATAATGCTATTTTTCTCATGATTTTAAATGAGTCGAAGTAACCGAAACCAAATTTCCGAGTTGAAAATCACAAAACTATTGTAAAGACGAATGTATAAAACACGCAACTAATTTTTAAATCATACAGCAATTAACAATAATCAACACTACTCTTAAAAACAACACACGTGCGTCTAATTGCTTTGGATATTTTATAGATTATTTACTTGTTTGTTTTTGTTATTGTAACACCAGGGACCGCCATTTGTGCAAATGGTAACTTCGGTGCATTCGGACGAAAAAACCAAAGGTGTCACTGACATAAACGGCACACTGTATGAAGGCTATTGCATAGAACTAATACAGAGAATAAAGGAAAAATACCAAGAAGTTCATAAAACAGAATTCAACTATAAGTTTCATTTTGTTGCCGATAATAAATTTGGAACATTGGACAATGAGACTTACCGATGGGACGGGATGATAGGGGAAATTATTGAAAACGTGAGTACACGAACACTAAAGTTAATTTCCATACTTTTACTTACTATATGTATTTTCTATACAAGGGTGTAAATAGATGATTTATGGTGTGAAGTATTCCTGTAACCAACATTGTCGGACCTGTACTGCCAAAAATATCGGGGGAAAAGGTCACACAGCGTTGATTGACTTCCCAAAACTCAAACTGAAGACCCAACGTGTCCAAAATTGATCGTAATGTATAATGAAAACTTAATGACTGGACATTTTGGGAATAACATGTTTGTTGTCGATAACAACTATTCACATTGTATAAGCTTTTTTAACATACTATATGTGTTAGCTTATTTAGGCTGTAAACCAAAAGATGATCATTTACAAAATTCAAACGCGAGTTATATAAATGATTACATGTATAAACAACTAAATACCTGTACCGAAAAGCATAAAAAGGGTATTTGTACCCCTGGAATGTAAGTAAAATGTTACATATGTAATCTTCTTGTATAGAATTTCTAATTTTACACGTTACAGAAATCCCATCAGATTAACTGGGTGGAGTGAATATCAGAAATATAACCACTTGTGTCAGATTAATCAAACACGTACGCCGCAATATTACTATTATAGTGATTAGCAAGAATAATGCTAGCCTGACGTTTCAATAATAATATTTAGAATGTTCATTTACAGATTTGATTATGTTATTAATGTTAGAATAATATCAGTAGATGTATAATTTGTATATAAAACTGTTGTCACAGCATTCCATTTTTTTATGTTTGATATAACTCGAAACTAAAATGCTGGCCAAAATTTACCCTAATATCTTTAACTATTACAAAAACAAATAAATCAAATGTAACTTTATTATATTAGAATATGTCTTGCTAATCTTATTTTCTCAGAAAACAGATCTGGCTTTATCCTCTTTGACCATAACGAAGGACAGACAGAGAGTTGTTGATTTTACAACACCATTCATGTCAATAGGCATAAGTATTATGATAAAGAAACCAGATAAACAGAAACCAGGAGTTTTCTCCTTTATGGACCCTTTAAATGAAAAAGTATGGATCTGTGTAATGGTCGGATT
Source organism: Limnoperna fortunei (assembly GCA_944474755.1). Classification (NCBI taxonomy): domain Eukaryota; kingdom Metazoa; phylum Mollusca; class Bivalvia; order Mytilida; family Modiolidae; genus Limnoperna; species Limnoperna fortunei. Next base: position 87,508,798 of record OX104115.1, read on the forward strand.
TTTAGCCGTTAGCCTGGTTTTGTTCTTCGTGGGACGATGGAGTCCTTATGAATGGAGAGAAGTAGTTAATTCCAGGGACCAGGCTAATGTGTTCACTTTTTCTAACACATTGTGGTTTGCTTTGGGTGCACTCATGCAGCAGGGATCTGATATTTTCCCAAGGTTGGTCATGAGATCTACAATTACAATTGAGCAAGAGTATAGCTCCATTTTGTCTATATAATTGGTTCAAGCTATTTCCCTTTATTTCTATTGTTTAATATTTGCATGGTATGCATGGCTTTAACGCTTTTGTCGTAAAATGTAACATAAAGAATGTATGTAAAGCATTTAGATATAGACATACTAGTACTTAGTAAAACAATTAATTGTACCGTATCGTATAACTGTTTAGTAAAAGGTAGAAGTGTCGTATTGAATAGTTAAATGTTAATTTCTATTCCCAATGCTTGGTTTCATTGCATTTTATGTATATGTTATTATACAGGAAACACATACACACTAATTCAGCAATCATTCAGCATATTTAGTATAGACTCGCATGAAAGCATCAAGGATAATGATTTTTATTCTTAAATTTAGACAATAGTTTTTTCCTTCTGCATATATCTTGCCAAACACTGTCTGGCATGTTGTCAATTGGAAAGTAATTCATTATCGTTTTAAACAAAATATTTGAAAGTAAACTCTGTTTCTATATGGAAACATAAGCACTATACTGGAAAATATATTCAAAATATGTGTATAAAACACTCCTATTACTTTGTATAAATGTGGGCTGTTGTGTCTTTAATTTTTATAACATCTATGTCATATGATATAATTCAATGCAACAATTCATGGGATTACTTTAACCGTCGTGTATAAGTTAAAATATTAATGTATACAATGAAACCACACTTTGCACAGTGTAAACATCCAGCACTTCTATCACACTCTAACCCTCTAATCCCTACTATGTGTTACTGGACAACATGGATTTAAATAGATGGCTCAAGGCAGGATTTTTTTCTCTTATAAAAATAGGTAGTTAATTAATAATAAGAAGTATAAATGTAAGTTAATTATGGAATACAAACAGTTAATATTGTAATAGGTTATATCTTTACTAACATAATAATTTGGGTGGTTTGTTTTCTTATTTTCCTGAATATTTTGTCGTTCACATCTTTATTTCCATAAATATAAATTTGAAAATATGCACACTTACAGAAATATGTTGTCATTACAACTTTTAAAATTTTGTATACCGAAAAATCATGTCATGATCAAATAATTATTTAACTCCCTTTAGTCTATTCTAAATATGGAACAAAATATAAAAATGTGTTGGAAATCATAATTTGGATTCCACTTTCTATCAATAACACTTTAAAACTAAATTTAATGTCGATTTTAAGCAGCTTAACTATAATTAACTTTTAGAACCCTTTGCAGTTGTTGCATCTTTTAAGCCATCTTTTATTTAATTTATTATCGTTAAGTTAATGAAATCTTGCCTTTATGCCGCACAATGTTAGTATTTCACCAACCTTGGGCAAATATCAAACTCTGGATGCATCTTAAAACTTAAATACACAATATGTTGGTAAGTATGTACTTTGAGGAGCTAGGAATAAGTTAGTGGTGGGTTATGTGATGAGCAGCACGTTGTTGAATATCCCTTACATGTTCATTTACTTTGACCAAAAGAAACTGGACCTTGACAGAAAGCGACCGCACAAAGTGATATTTAATACAATTGACCATTTTACTGGGCATAGATAATTAACACATATTATGAATACCACTGATTTAATAATCATGGACATCAAGTGAACGATTTATGTAGGAGATTATATTTAAGAATTCTGCTTAACATTTGTATCCGTAGAAAAAACAGATAACACATTAATTGTAAAAACCTGAGTCGCTGTAGACTTTGCTATGAACACTGTTAATGCATGTTCTTTTCAGGTCAATGTCCGGTCGGATAGTTGGAAGTGCATGGTGGTTTTTTACACTTATTCTTATATCTTCGTATACTGCAAATCTAGCCGCATTTTTGACGATAGAAAGACTACTTACACCAATTCAGTCGGCAGATGACTTAGTTAATCAAAACAAAATATCATATGGAATTTATAGAAATGGTGCAACGGAACAATTTTTCCGGGTAAACTATAAGTAGAATATGACTTCTTTATGCATTAAAACTTGGATATCTACTATCTTAGTCCCTTGGTAGGCTACTTGACTGAACATATTAGTGGATCGTCACTGTGGTTTAATATTCCCTTAATTAATACGTATAAGTGTCGCTCGAGGTTCTCCGTATCAGCAACAAAACTCTCATTAAAAGACACCTATACATCAGTTGAAAGTATTCATAAAGTTTCTTCTCTCAACTGAACTACCTGTCTATTAACATATGTATCTATTTTATGTCCGATTTTAATTATATGATACTCACTCAATTAAGAAACGCAACATCTGATAAATTTTTTCAAATGATTTTTTGCGATCAAAAAACGGATAAATATTCAAACATATATTCACAACACCATAATTACAAGTACACCTTAATTAAAGGTTTCCAGGTGAAGTTCATCCACCCGTGAACGACTGTGGTCGAAATCTGGAACACACTATGAATTACGCATTGCTAAAAACAGGGTCGACTTTCACGTGCAAATCATAGGTATTTCTTTTAACTCAGACAATCAGACAATCGATATAAAAGCCCGCTATTTTGCTATTTCGATCGTATTGAGGCCGGGGACTCACAGAATGCTGTTGTCAGACCGTACAATCTTCATCGAAGCACGCCTTTGGAGACGCTACCAGCAGCTTGGTACTACGACAGACCGACTACGTTAAGGGCGTTCGCGTGTTACAACTTGGGCGCAGGATTGTCACATTAGATTATTCTATCTACAGAAGAGGACAGAAACAGCTGTAAACGTCCCTTGGTTGCGCCGTATATCACCACAGACAGTACGCAATCGGTTACTTTATCATGGATTGCGGGCAAGTAGACCTTACGTCGGAACAACACTTAGACGCCAAACGTTCATGTATGGAATTTACAGAACTGGAGAAGAGTGTGGTTCAGCGATGAGTCGCGTTTTCAGCTTGAAAATCTAGATGGTCGCATAAGAGTGTACAGACGCCGAAATGGACGTTTTGCGCAAAACTGTGTTGTAGAAAGTGACAATTTTGGCGGAGGCAGTGTTATGATGTGGGCCGCGATCTCTTACGCCAGGAACACGCAGCTGATAAATATCCAAGGCAATTTTAATGCTGTTAGGTATAGAGACGAAATTAGACGGCCGCATTTATTGCCCGTAATTGACATTCAATTTTTTCAACACGACAATGCCCGACCACATACAGCACGTGTAACAGTAGATTTTTTAGAACAAGAGAATGTCATTGTGATCTGTTCCATCAAGATCTCCGGATCTTAACGCAACTGAACATCTGTAGAATGAACTGGATAGGCGCCTGCGCCAATGACAACCATCGCCGCAAAATCTGCAACTATTAGAGCAAGCACTTCAGTATGAGTGGCAAATGATACCGCGTGTGTGTACTCAACGTTTAATTGAATCCATGCCAAGAAGAGTAAGAGTTGAGTTACAAGCAAATGGTGGGCACAACAGATACTGACATTTTTGCGTTATTTATTGACAATATGCGAAAAAATGTTATATTCCATGGTAAAAGAACTCACGAACAAGAAGTGTGCCAATTTTTACATTTCTGTATAAATTTTTTATAAGATAAATTGTTAAAATAATATATGTAGTAAAATTCCCATTTTTGGTATGTTGCGTTTCTTTTTTGAGTGAGCCTATATTAAGTTGTATTATAAGTTTTACTGTGACCACGTGGAGGTTCCATGTGCTTGAACCGCACAGCTGCAAAGCGCGTTCCTATGTTGTGGTTAAAGGACTCTTTTGTGTGATGATGTTAGGTTGAAATACGACTAAATTGCAGGCATTTTTTGAGAGCCATTTTGTAGATTTGTAGAAAAAAAGTAGGCTCTTTCTAGCTGTTTGAAAAAGACTAAATGTTCCCGAATACACCGTGCTTTTTCCTGTGGCAGTCCAAATGTTGTTTCCCCTTTCCCGTTTTATTTGTTTTATTTGTACACGCTCGTTGAAGTTAAGCATGCAGTCATTCCATCAAAATTCAAATCTATCATACTGTTACTGGTGCTAAAATTAACATAGCAGAAAGGAAAATTCGGTAACGATGCCTAGTATGACGTCATAGGTTAATTAAACAAAAAATAATACCCATATTCACATCACTAACTATCCATGCTCTAAAGCCAAATATTGTATAACAAAAATACATATGTTGAGTTTTTAAATGCATAGCTCCTTTTTGGTAACGGTGGTCAAATCGATATGTATGTGGATTATTTATGTTTAACTTCAACATAATTTCTTTTTGGCGATTATAGAAAACGATTGGTAAAAAATAACCAAAAAGAACCAAACCAATCACCACTTTTACATTTACATCTGCATACTTACTTCGCTGATGTACTATACCCTCTAGGCTAAACCTAGTCATATTTATCATTTTAAAATACCCCATTGTACAATGTAACAATGTATATTTCTGGCTTGCAATTATATTCAGAACAAATAATCAACAATAGAACTAGGAACTCTCATCTTATCACTCTGTTACTACAAATAATGAAGCAAATTATTTATAAATTATTCAAAATGCAACATTTTACTTTGCAGCAAACGAAAGTCTCGACGTTTGAAAAGATGTGGAAGTATATGAGTGCAAATAAAGATGCTGTTATGGTAAAATCGGACGACGATGGTATTAAAAAAGTCCGAAAATCCAAGCACGATTATGCATATTTATTAGAATCTGCTCGGAACAATTATGAAAGTCAAAAGAAACCTTGCAATACAATGAAAGTAGGAGAAAATTTAGACACTAAAGGATATGGAATCGCTGTAGCCTTTCCTCTAGCGGAACTGAGGTAATTTGTAATGGTTGTCAATATAGGAAACTCGATGTCAAAAACTTTTAAAAATATGCTCTTATTTTTCTGTATGGACAAGGTGCAATATACTAATAAAGTACACGTCAATACTGCAGCATTTACAAACAACGAGAATTTCCTTTTATTTACATGAACTATGCCCTGAAGTTACTCAAACTCTAGATAAAGTTATAATCCAATGTAATTTAGAATAATGCCTGAACTTATACTCCATCATTATTATTTGTGTATACAAAACGTACAAAACATCATATTGTCCATTGTATGTTGGTGTTTAAGAGTTTAGTAAACTTAGATCTACATTTATTTTATATTTCATGCCATTACCCATATAGTAATAAAATTTTTTGATGGATTTTGTTTTGTTTGTACGATGATATTGCATTACTTTTAGTATTTTCGGCTATATCATGGCGTGTACTTTTTATTTGGGGTAGTAATAAGTGAAGCAAAAGCATCCAGAACTTCGGGAGAAAAGGATTGAGAGATGTTATACTGCTATTTTTATCATTTCAGAAAGAATTTAACATTGATCATACTTAATCTTAACCAGGAAGGAGAATTATACAGATTAGAACAGCGATGGTGGTACGATAAAGGGGAATGTGGGGCTTCTGAATCCAAGGTAATGATTAGTACAGAATAGTACGTGGGTATTTATAGCACAGTTTGTGAGGGATGTTCTTGTTTTACCTGAAGTTCTTTCTTTGTGTTTTTGACCTCAGAACGCGTTTGATCCGTAACCTAACGGCGTCACAATTTAAGCCGGAAAACAGGCAGTCCTTATCAGTGAAGGTTGGAGTAGTTCACTCTATCAAACTTGCGCATGCGCGGTGTTGACAAACCGGGATCAATAGTGCATGACAATCTGCCGTAATCACTAGTCCTCTCTGTCATAAATAATACTATGTAATACAACAGAAATAATTATATTTAAATAAAAAATCAATTTTTAGAGTTGTAATAACTAATACTTGCCATCATTAATTGAGACATTTTCCCTATTTACAACTTGTGAACCACAAACACAAAATAAATACGTTACTATCGTATATTTAAATATATTCCGTTTAACGCAATGCTAAATCCCCTAAAATTGGGGGAACCCAGTGCACTACTCGATAAGCAGTAACATGAGGTCAAAAAGCAAAATGTTGTTACAATGGTAAGTAATAGAGCGTAGAAAGTGGTTGAAGAAATGTATTATCTGACCTCCAGTAACAAGCTGAGACGAAACTTCCGATAGGACAAACGAAACAAAAATGTTCCAGAAGGAGAGGGCTCTATCGCTCTAAATCCATACGCCTTAACCAGAAGCTTAGATAGACGAAGTTACAAGAGGATTTATGGTAAACATGATATCATTTATTTGTAATCTGTAGCAAAGGGGATAGAAATGATTTGAAAGCTCTTATTGTCACGACCAAGCCAGAGCACAACTTGTGCAGAATCCTATGGCGGATATGAATGGGTTAGAGAAACAACTCTAAAAAATGAACCTTGCATATACTGATATTGCCTTTTATATGTAATGGGGGAGACATAAGTCTTCATATTTTGCTTCAAAATTGTTTTAAACAGAGCTAGGTAGGAAAGATCCCAAAATAAAAAGATCTGCTGAAAAACTGTTGGTTACAATACCCATTACGTATTCAACTGATTCTGAGTCCTAGAAATAGAGAATGAAAATGTGTTCTGCTCTGATTCGGAAAAATATCTACTGGTGTGTATAAGAGCCACAACAGTCTAACAAGAGGCGTAAAGATTGCAAAAAACTTTGGTTTGAAAGCAAAAACCTTGCCCTGCCCACACGCACCTTGCCCTGCCCACATAGTCCACAATCCAGTGAGAATAGAGAACCTGAAAACCTGATTCAGGACCAAAAGGTCTCCTTTTTCCGTATTTTATGAGAAACAAAAATAGAAATGAGTTAAAACCTCCAACAAATCATTCTGATTCAAATCCCAATCCTGTCCTGCAACAGTTTGTTCTTGAAAGAATCTCCAGAACTTGGACAGAATGAGGGCAACTAGAGATAAAATTTTGTTCCAGGACATTCCGTGGTACTGGCAAAGCCCAGTGAATACGAATGTGGGACAAACCGCCTACGAAAATCCCAGGTAGAGGAGTGCGGCACTTCCAAAGGAGGTAACTTTACAAACTGAAGAAACAATAAATATTTCTCCTCACGGAAGTTAAAGTTCTGAATGTACGTATTTTAAAAACCGCCACCGAAAGAAAAACACCTGAAATTTGAATATTTCCTGACCAAACCATACCAATAGTATAATTACCCTAATTAAGTTTTCACTCCTAAAATAAACATAATTCTTCGAAAAAGATAGATTGTTTTCAATGTATCAGTCTTTGGACCTTCACAAAAAAATTCATATGCTGAACTGAACGAATTGATTGAGATTATGGTCGTCACAAATGCGCCAGTTGGGAATGGGGGTTGTTTAAATGGGTATTTGTTTATTTTTGTTCCCGGTTCACAAGCTACGAATGGGGAAAATATCTACTTTATGATAGCGTGGTCTCTTTTGTAATAAAATCATGAATCATAAGTCGATGATATTAAATTAATAATAGTATTAAATGGTATATATTTTGCAAAATACAATTAACAAAAATAAAACAACACGTGATAGGAACAAAAGTTTTAATTCTAAAATATCACGTGTAGATTACTTTGTCTGTATTCTGATGATTTGGTCATAAACAGCTCTTGTCTCAGTTACCCTACTGCTCGATTAGGTTTTAAATGATAATTAGGACCTTAATGTCGAAAACGAAGTAAGACAAGCACTTCAACAGTAAAAAACAGAAAAGTAGAAAGTAACCAATGCAAAAAACGACACCTGTGATATAATCGCAAATGTTGGTAATAACCTTATTCTTTAATTTCATAACAAAGATGTTTGATGCAGATAAATGTATGAATTTTACAGGATGGTAAGAAGAGTGCTTTAACATTGAGTAATGTATCTGGAATTTTTCACATTCTAATTGGTGGCTTGGTAATTGCAATGTGTGTAGCCTTATTCGAGTTTGTCATACACAGCGTTCGTAAAAAACAGAAGAAGGTAAGTAAAGCGCCATCTGGCATTATTCAAATCAACATTTTGTATGTATGAGTAGTAATATCTAATATGTATTGAATCCGAGTACTTAATGAACTGTATCAGAAATGTATGTAGATACATGTTTGATCGAGAACGTCCCATTAGACAGTCTATGGTAGCGTACAATGTCCAACGTCCCATTAGACAGTCTATGGTAGCGTACAATGTCCAACGTCGTATAAATGTATGTAGATACATGTTTGATGGAGAACGTCCCATTAGACAGTCTATGGTAGTGTACAATGTCCAACGTCGTATTGATCGAGAACGTCCCATTAGACAGTCTATGGTAGCGTACAATGTCCAACGTCGTATTGATCGAGAACGTCCCATTAGACAGTCTATGGTAGCGTACAATGTCCAACGTCCCATTAGACAGTCTATGGTAGCGTACAACGTCGTATTGATGGATATATTGATAATAACGGTGTTCATGCACCGCGTTTACCTTCCTTTTTTACGCGTTATTGCGTTTCTAAAAACATAGTAGGTATCATTAGAACGACATGAAGATTGTGTCACCACTAAATATCTGCGTTTCTCCATAGCCATTGTAATGTCACGCTGTAGGTATCACTATGTTCTTATTACTGAAACATAGTGCAGTAAGGTACACACATGACTGTTAAGGACAGAAACACAACTGTTGTGGAATTAAACTCCTTTACACTGTATAGATTTGTAATTAGAATGATATCCCTGCTTTTCATTGCAATGATAACACTGACAGTCATCTATGTTTTTTCATTACATTGATAACACCGACAGTCATCTATGTTTTTATTACAATGATAAACACTGACAGTCATATTTGTTTTTCCATGACACCGATATCACTGACGTCATCTATGTTTTGTAATTACAATGATATCACTGACGTCATCTATGTTTTTCAGTATCACTGACGTCATCTATGTTTTGTAATTACAATGATATCACTGACGTCATCTATGTTTTTCAGTATCACTGACGTCATCTATGTTTTGTAATTACAATGATATCACTGACGTCATCTATGTTTTTTTCAGTATCCCTGTCATCATCTATGTTTTGTAATTACAATGATATCACTGACGTCATCTATGTTTTTCAGTATCACTGACGTCATCTATGTTTTGTAATTACAATGATATCACTGACGTCATCTATGTTTTTTTCAGTATCACTGACATCATCTATGTTTTGTAATTACAATGATATCACTGACATCATCTATGTTTTTCAGAAGTATAAACCTCCTGTCAAATCATCTGTTAAAATAGAAAAAAAGAATCCATTGGAAGTACTTAAAGCCGCCGGATATTCAGAAATAGATAATTCTGGGGTAAGTTTTCACATCTATACTACTAAAATTATAGACACTTTTTTTAAGCGCGCATCATACAACACAGAGAAATTGCGCAGTATTAATCCATATACGGTTAAATGCAGTTAATGTTGCATATGCAAAATATTTAATTTTTATATCGATTATTGCTTTAAATAATTAGCAATTAACGATTAATTACGTCCGCAAATTTGCACCGGATACGGTCCTCCTTTACATTTAAACATTTATTTCCGGAGCAAAGAACATTATTAAAGTATTTCTCTGTGCTTTGTGATGCGCGCTTAAAAGAGGGGGTCTATAATTGACGACTTTCCAATTTAAAAAACGCCACCTAGTGTCCATTTCCGGTACTAAAAACTGCGGCTATAGCCGCAGTTTGTCCTGTTGAAACCTTTTAAAATGGACAATTGTCTTTGATAAATTTTCACGCTTCAGTTGAATGACAGGTGTCAATATCTGAGTGAGGAAGGTTATTAAAACCGCCTGCTGTGTAAACATGATCGTTAATTAATTAATCTATGTTCATTATCCTATTTACCTGATGTTAATTGGAGGTAGCACCCCAGCTGTTTTATAGCTTAAAAAAACAAGGTTATCAGTGACATCCGTGTTGTATTCAAACTCACCTGTTGCCTATGGCTATAGTAACATCTACTTATAAGGTTAATTAGATGAAAAATTTAATTGGCATAGACAAACAATATTAAAACAATCCAAAATCTTTATTTCAATATCATAGTCTTTTAGTAATGATAGCCGTAGTTTTTTTAACAGGAAGTAAAAGGGGAGATAAATCATGTAAAACTGGAAATGGGTCAATTTTAGTAGTTTAGATGATAAACATTTCGGTAAATTTTTTGAGAGACGACTACCCCAAATTTATGCAAACCAACCCATCCCTGTCATATTAACCTACAGTTGTGTTCCTTATATTGCTATCATAAAAAGTAACCACCACAATCAATACTACGGGTTCAAAAATCCGTCCTTCTAGTTATTTTAAAAAATTGAAAGATTATTAATCCAGATGTATATGGCCTTTTAATGTGTTCCGAGAAATGAGTTTTCGATAATCGAGAATCGATAACTGGTTTAATTTTCAGTTCTGCTTGTCATTTGCATTACTACTTTCATGTTTAGGCATGTATATAGAACTAAAACCCAAACATGTCGGGTGGTCATGTGCAATGTTTTGCTCATCGTCATCGATTGGTCATTATTTTAATTTTAGAGGTTTTTAATTGTATTTATAGACAATTTATTTGTAGACAATAACTTATAGTTATTAAGTTATTTATTACAGACAGTTGTATCAAACTAGAATAATTAAGCTCCAAGGTAAAATATTCGACCCTCTTATATAAGGGTTCTTAAATAAAATTCAATGCACACCTTTCTCTCAAGTTCAGATAAATGGTATATTTCACAAATTCTTGTCTACTAGGTCTTCACTTTAGTTATCGAAAACACCAGTGCCCAGTGCCAGAAACATTTTCTTTGCTCACAATTTTTTTTATTCTAAATTTCATCCAATCAAATCTTTCTTTTCTCTCTTGTTGTCATGGGAATTAAGAAAATTCTCATGATGAGCAAAACATTGTTTCTCAAAAAGTTTTATGGCGCTGGGGCCTTAAGTTTATTCTTATACAATATTAACAATTATTCAGTCATGTGTATGCTACAATAAAAAGCAGAGGAATCGATGAAACTGGTGAAAACATGACCCTGGGTATTTATTTAATTTAGTATAAAATAGTGATTTTGTTTGCTTATCTACCAATGTACCAATTTCACTGACAACAATTAAACTATCGAAAACACCTTACACCACAATAACACTAGATTTGAGTTAAAATAAATAAATTAATAATATTTTAGTTTATTTAAAATCAACGCGTTATGAGTTTGAATGTGTCATAAAAACCATATGAGATATTACAAGTATTGGATAAACATTAACCATTGTGTGTAAAATAAACACCAAGTATATACTACTATCGTTTTGTTAACAGTATCTGTACAGTCCACCAGACTATGACCATCTTAGGACATTTGGAGATGGGCCCACACAAAAATCAGATGGACCAACACAAAGATCCGATGATGACGACTTACTTTGAGAGTATATGTTGTCTTTTATTGCGAACAAAAGATGGTTTGAATAAATTATTATTCAGTTTTACATGTGAACTGATTCTGATTGGATGTGATGTATTTTATATAATACAGGGAAATTGCAAATGAACAGATTTCATCAGCAAAGTAGCCTCATTTTCATTTCTACACACTGTTTCCAACAGTAATTATTTTTATAATAGTAGATCTTAGAGCGCTAATTATACACTCAGCAGCTACTAGACTAATCACTTTTTTATTCCCATAAGAATGCAGCATATAGGAACACAATGGGAAACAAATGAGAAAGAGCACCAATGTCCTAGCTTTAATTATTTCCTAATTTTATTTACTGCAAGACAGTTAAAACCAATCCAATAAAGCTATATACTGCCAGGTTATGTAGAGTTGTAAAATGTCTGCGTTTGTAATAAACAAAGAAATTAAAATCGATTTTTTGTAGAATCTTCTTTTCTTTGTTTCTGATGCCACAATTCGCAACATGGGACTGCCGTGTATTAAGCGGATAATCGTCTCAAGTAGTTATCAACGATGTATTGGATTTCCGGGATTATTTAGTAGTCCTGGAATGCGTTTGATAATCCAAATCGCAAAATTGAAGAGTCTAAAACTTGATCAAATAATAATAATGTAAACCGGAAACGACGCCATTAAACTAAACATTTTACAATGTTATGTTCAAATTTATTATGTTGTGTATAACTGAGTTCACAAATAAGTATAAACACGTTTCTATTCGCCAGAAAATTTAGCTTTCTATTAAATATACATGTATATAAATTATAGTATAGTATATCTAACAATCTATTACTATAAATATTGTAGCTCATTGTTTAGTAATATGAGATGATTAGACGAAATGCGCCTCTGATAACATTGCTGTTTTTCATGACATTTATTGGAACCATGTAGATGTCACTTTTTTTATCTCATATTTATCGACAGACAAAATAGTGATGTAAAAGAAAAAAAAGTGTTTGTATCAATCTAATAAGTGACCAATTAATCCTTTACAAGGAACGCCAAAGATAGTAAAAACTAAACTTCTTTAAGTTATAATGCAGTATTACGGTTTGTTTTGACATTTTTTATGCTGCGAAAACAGACGAACACGTCTGGTTTGTGTTTCTGAAGGTTTTCCATCCTCTTACAACAAATCCTATACACAACTGATTTGCAAGTATATTGAAGACATAAGACGAATTTTATAGCCAAATATCTACCGTAATTTGCTCGTTTGCATATTATCATGGCGTCATATATAGAAGACTAATAAAAGTTTATGATACGTTCTAACATGGTGTAATACAATATTGTGAAAAATGAGAGAAAATGTTAAATCAGGCAAATTAACAGCATTGACAGGATGATGGAAACCTTACATTCCAAATAATTAACAACAAACCTTACATTTGAAGCATCCGAACTCGGAGATCCGGAGTAACATAAACTATATCGACGTTATATGTTTTCAATGGATTTATATTGGTATACAACTGTATCAACAATACCAATTCGCTCACAAATAAACAAAAGGCCCAAGGACTATTATGATCCGTGTTGGTGTTGTTGATACATGTATACCAATAAATCCAATAGTGCTTTTATGATATGTTTGTAAGTAAGTTGGTGTTGTTGATATACCGATAAATCCATTGGACTTTTCGTAAGTTTGTCTTGTTGATGTACAGATAATCCCCAATGATGTCATTTTCTACTTCCAGTTCTACTTCATTTATAATTCAATCAACTTGTGTACAAATGATTTAGAAACATTGGACTCTTATTATATGTTTGTGAGTGAATTGGTCTTGTTGATGTACCGATAAAATCATTGAAAACGGTGTTTAATCCTTATGATTCCTTAGAATTGATTTAAGAATAACCGGTTTTTCACGAGTATTTGGGGTTCGTCAACGAGTGTTGTGAGAAATTAACTCTTTTAACGAGTGCAGAACGAGTTAAAAGGCGACGAATTTCTCATAAAGGTGCAAGAAATACCAGATCTAAAATAGAATACGAGTTTAAGAACTAATTTCTTCTATTAACAAACTTTCACATCGCGATATCCTAAAGACTCTGTTTATTATTTGACATCCAAACAGAACGCCCGAAACAAAACATGTATCAAGAGCGTTGTTATGCTACCTTTGTTGTTTCAGACGTTTTTTTTAATGTTATTTTACCCATGATAGACATGTTCGCGTGCACCTGTCTGTCATGGGTTCTATGTCAAAGAAAGTGAATAAAAACAGAAGAATTTAATTTCTAAATGTAACCCTCAATCACATCTGTCTTGTGTATGCTTTTGCCTGGCATATGATATTATTTTTTTTTTTTTTTTTTGTGGTTTTTCTTTTTTTTTTTTTTTTGGTTGAAATAAAATTGCACCTTCTGATTTGAATAAAAATGAACACATAATTGAGCTTTACAGCATTTGTGTTCATAAACGACAACACGAAAAGTTTGCAATTAAACAATTAATTTATGCCAATTAAGCAATCAAACTAAATTTTTCTAATGTAATAACCGTAGATATCAAATACCGTCATCTTTGTGTACATTGGTTAAAAACCTAGCACCTAAAAATAAATTTGGTAAACTTGTTTTATCTAAAAATAAATTCCTTTGAAGATGTCGGACCAACAAATACTGGTAACCAATCAGAGGTTGTACTATTCAAAAGATCAGTTATCAGGTTAACTTGGTATATAAAGGTAATACGGATGTGTGGCCCGAATGGGTCACTTTTTAACCTCTCCAAAATATATGAAAGGGTACATGTAGCTTTTTTCATTGAAAAATATATCATTGGGTATAGTTGCAAATTATCTAAATAAATCCATGCCTCAATTCTCATCTTAAGCATGCTAAGTCTATGAAAATCACAGTTATTTTACAAACAAAGTGATCCATTAACATCACTTGATCATTTTGGTAGTGAATGGACTATTTTGTCAATGGGGATGTGCAGTAATAAAATATATGAATAGGTCTGATTTAATAATTCAATATATGATTAGGTCCCGTTTTATAACGTGCGAAAATATATGAATAGAGTGGGTTTTTAAATCTCCGTTCGCAGACCTGTACTTAAAGGTATCCTTAGTTACATCCCCCCCCCCAGTTAGTCAACTATAGCATTTGAACCGTACATGAAACCACAAAAAATTGGTACTTTTGAAAAGCTGAATATTGCAAGAAAATTAAGGATTAAGTTAAGTTTATTTTTGGTTTTAGAATAACATAAAAACGTTGAGAGTGAATTCATGCACTATTTTTGGACTGAAATTGAAAGTGAAAGCAGAATTTTAGACCTTATGAACTTCTGGTTGAGCGTTCGTTCTTATATACTATGAAACTTATAGTGAAATGTTGATAGAATGCTACAATTTTCAGTCTCCCATTGCATGAGTACATCGCCAAATATAAAGGAATTTTTTAGGTAACATTTTTTTAATAGTTTCATTATAAAAACAAAGTTTGTTTTTTGTTGCTGATGTGCAACATGTGAAACCAGCATATTGCTGCTCAGTCTGCAACTTAGGACAAATTGCGCAAGACAAACAGGACCAAGTTTAGTTTATTTTCTTGTATTACATATAACCTATGGCTAGGTTAGAAACAAACAATTACGGATCCTGTAGTGGTAAGAATTTTTATTAAAAACTGCATATTTGAACCATCCAGTTCGTAACCAGGTGCCGGATAGGGGAGGCCCTCTTGTAGGATTTTTTTTTTTTTTGGGGGGGGGGGGGGGAACTTTCTGGTCATAATAAGGAAAGCATGGCAGCGAATCATAGTGGGTGATGTGTCTGGAGAGTGCAACGATTCACACGATAATGACCTCTTTTGTATATTTTGGACTTTAAACAAATCCAGTCAATCAATTAGTAAGTCTATGGAGATAAGAAGTGTGCATAGGCACACAGCTAATACAAGCATCTAATATCGAGCAAAACTATTTAAATAAAACAACATATAAACTTATAATTCGAGCCTATATGTTACCGAAACTAATCAAAGTATACGGATTTATTTTAACGGCAATGTAACAAAGTCTTACGTGCTCAATTGCTAATGATTGTACAAATTCAAGAAAATTGCAAACACTTTTGCATTTTCAATATTTATTTGAAACCGCACAAATATATTAACTTGGGAAGTATGTTCTAGATATTACAAATATCACGTTATAAGTCATAATATCGGCTACAATTACTCTCTGTGATGTGCTGTAAATCACTCAATGATTCTAATAACGAATTCGCGATCAGACCTCAACATAATAATTCATTCTAATGGAATAACCATATAATGATTGAAATCGAGGCTTTACAAACGACTGTTATGATCGACGAACATATTATATTCTTATGTTATCAGAAAGAGAAAACTCATTACTGCGTGTTGCTTAAGCATGTAGGCTTACAGTAATCTAAGAAGATATCGATTTTCCAATTTGCTTCTCCTCCATTTCTGCCGGTTAAATCTTTTGTGATAGTTTAATGATGGCGTTTGTAGTTTCAGGGATGGGAACGGGTAATAGAGTTAGCCAGAGGCGGCATGTTGTTAGGATAATAAGCAGGTGTTTATCCTTTAATAACCAAGCAGTAAATTGATTTATAATAGGGGCATCACCGTGTATTATTACTGCTGGAGAGTCGCGGAATGATGTCTCGATAATTTCCAGGAAATTACTTTACGGATCTTTTACATTATCATACACGATATCAAATGTGAGGGCATAAATGAGGTCACCGTACAGAATTATTAGAGTCCATAATTGGACACGACACGCAACCTCGCTCAGCACTTAACCAATCTCGTTTTTATTTCAATAGGTTGAGCTGACAGTAGGAATACAGCGCAATCATATTCTGAAACAGGATGCAACTTAATAGCTTCTGGTCCTAATAGTACTTTTGTTCTTGTGTTGGTTCAGTATTACATTTTTGGGTTTAGTATTACATTTGTTTTTGTTGGTTAACTATTACATTTTTAAGTAATTTGTCTTTTTTGTCTCTATAACATTTAAACCAAGATAACAAAAAAATTCTTTTTAAAAATTCGAATAGATCAGTAAGTTACGAAAACGCTCTATTTTCCATATCTACCAATACTCCATACTTTTCTTTTCATTGATATTCAAACTTTTGTCCAAACCTTTTGATTCATTGTTTGTAGACTTGTTTTGAGCCTGATAAAGTTTAATTAATGCTTGCTGGGTATACGCAAACATTCAAACAATCAATCAATCAGTAATATACAGTTTATTTTTAATAAACAATATTGCCGAAATTTACTAATACAAAGACCAATAATAAGCACAGTCTACTTCCACAATATGATATAACACCAATACACTAACGACATCAATCACAATATGATATAACACCAATACACTAACGACATCAATACCATAAAAATACAATACCACATCAATACAATATGACACCAATACATCAACTACACCAATACAATGTGACACCAAAAAAAATGACAAAATTATTTACTAAAATGGCTTGGAATCAACAAGAGACTAACGCTTTATTTCAGTAAGAGCAAAAAAAAAACACCACAGACTTGATTCAGAGAATCTAGTCTATTTATGCATGTGTTACACATTCATACACGCAGTTTGATCATTGTCTGTGATGAATCATAGCCAAAAGGTTACAATACTCTAATGATGACACTAATTCAAAATTATCAATTTGTAATCATTTAAGGTAGGTTTTAGATCACAGTTAGATCTACAATACTGTCAATATATCTAATATAACAGTTAGATCTACAATTCTGTCAATATATCTAATATCACAGTTTAATCTACAATACTGTCAATATATCTATTATCTCAGTTAGATCTACAATACTGTCAATATATCTATTATCACAGTAAGATCTACAATACAGTCAATATATCTAATATCCCAGTTTGATCTACAATACTGTCAATATATCTAATATCACAGTTAGATCTACAATACTGTCAATATATCTAATTTCACTGTTAGATCTACAATACTGTCAATATATCTAATATCACAGTTAGATCTACAATACTGTCAATATATCTAATATCACAGTTAGATCTACAATACTGTCAATATATCTAATATCACAGTTAGATCTACAATACTGTCAATATATATCTAATATCACAGTTTGATCTACAATACTGTCAATATATCTAATATCACAGTTAGATCTACAATACTGTCAATATATCTAATATCACAGTTAGATCTACAATACTGTCAATATATCTAATATCACTGTTAGATCTACAATACTGTCAATATATATCTAATATCACAGTTAGATCTACAATACTGTCAATATATCTAATATCACAGTTAGATCTACAATACTGTCAATATATATCTAATATCACAGTTTGATCTACAATACTGTCAATATATCTAATATCACAGTTTGATCTACAATACTGTCAATATATATCTAATATCACAGTTAGATCTACAATACTGTCAATATATCTAAAATCACAGTTAGATCTACAATACTGTCAATATATCTAATATCACAGTTAGATCTACAATACTGTCAATATATCTAATATCACTGTTAGATCTACAATACTGTCAATATATATCTAATATCACAGTTAGATCTACAATACTGTCAATATATCTAATATCACAGTTAGATCTACAATACTGTCAATATATATCTAATATCACAGTTTGATCTACAATACTGTCAATATATCTAATATCACAGTTTGATCTACAATACTGTCAATATATATCTAATATCACAGTTTGATCTACAATACTGTCAATATATCTAATATCACAGTTAGATCTACAATACTGTCAATATATATCTAATATCACAGTTTGATCTACAATACTGTCAATATATATCTAATATCACAGTTTGATCTACAATACTGTCAATATATCTAATATCACAGTTAGATCTACAATACTGTCAATATATATCTAATATCACAGTTTGATCTACAATACTGTCAATATATCTAATATCACAGTTTGATCTACAATACTGTCAATATATATCTGATATCACAGTTAGATCTACAATACTGTCAATATATCTAATATCACAGTTTGATCTACAATACTGTCAATATATCTAATATCACAGTTTGATCTACAATACTGTCAATATATATCTAATATCACAGTTTGATCTACAATACTGTCAATATATCTAATATCACAGTTAGATCTACAATACTGTCAATATATATCTAATATCACAGTTTGATCTACAATACTGTCAATATATATCTAATATCACAGTTTGATCTACAATACTGTCAATATATCTAATATCACAGTTAGATCTACAATACTGTCAATATATATCTAATATCACAGTTTGATCTACAATACTGTCAATATATCTAATATCACAGTTTGATCTACAATACTGTCAATATATATCTGATATCACAGTTAGATCTACAATACTGTCAATATATATCTAATATCACAGTTTGATCTACAATACTGTCAATATATATCTAATATCACAGTTTGATCTACAATACTGTCAATATATCTAATATCACAGTTAGATCTACAATACTGTCAATATATATCTAATATCACAGTTTGATCTACAATACTGTCAATATATCTAATATCACAGTTTGATCTACAATACTGTCAATATATATCTGATATCACAGTTAGATCTACAATACTGTCAATATATCTAATATCACTGTTAAATCTACAATACTGTCAATATATATCTAATATCACAGTTTGATCTACAGTACTGTCAATATATCTAATATCACAGTTAGATCTACAATACTGTCAATATATATCTAATATTACAGTTTGATCTACAATACTGTCAATATATCTAATATCACAGTTAGATCTACAATACTGTCAATATATATCTAATATCACAGTTAGATCTACAATACTGTCAATATATCTAATATT
>OX104115.1:87528566-87628059 GCA_944474755.1 Limnoperna fortunei
AATAAAGATAGGACAAAGCGTTAGTCGCACAGTCATACAGACACATGAATATGACAAAATAAAGATAGGACAAAGCGTTAGTCACACAGTCATACAGACACATGAATATGACAAAATAAAGATAGGACAAAAGCGTTAGTCACACAGTCATACAGACACATCAATATGACAAAATAAAGATAAGAAAAGAGGGTAAGTCACACAGTCATACAGACACATGAATGTGACAAAATAAAGATAGGACAAAGCGTTAGTCACACAGTCATACAGACACATGAATATGACGAAATGAAGATAGGACAAAAGCGTTAGTCACACAGTTATACTGACACATGGATATGAAAAAATAAAGATAGGACAAAGCGTTAGTCACACAGTCATACAGACACATGAATATGACAAAATGAAGATAGGACAAAAGCGTTAGTCACACAGTCATACAGACACATGAATATGACGAAATGAAGATAGGACAAAAGCGTTAGTCACACAGTCATACTGACACATGGATATTATAAAATAAGTATACGACAAAAGCGTTAGTCCTACAGACACATGTATGTGACAAAATAATATAGGACAAAGCGTTAGTCACACAGTCATACAGACACATGAATATGATAAAATAAAGAAAGGACAAAAGCGTTAGTCACACAGTCATACAGGCACATGGATATGACAAAAAAAGATAGGACAAAAGCGTTAGTCACACAGTCATACAGACACATGGATATGACAAAATAAAGATAGGACAAAAGCGTTAGTCAAATAGTCATACTGACACATGAATTTTACAAAATAAAGATAGGACAAAGCATTAGTCACACAGTCATATTGACACATGAATATGCCAAAATAAAGATAGGACAAAGCGTTAGTCACACAGCCATACACACACATGAAAATGAAAAAATAAAAATAGGACAAAGCGTTAGTCTCACAGTCATACAGACACATAAATATGACAAAATAAAGATAGGACAAAAGCGTTAGTCACAAAGTCATACACACACATGGATATGACAAAATAAAGATAGGACAAAAGCGTTAGTCACAATGTCATACAGACACATGAATACGACAAAATAAAAATAGGACAAAGCGTTAGTCACACAGTCATACAGGCACATGGATATGACAAAAAAAGATAGGACAAAGCGTTAGTCACACAGTCATACAGACACATGGATACGACAAAATAAAAATAGGACAAATGGTTAGTCACACAGTCTTTCTGACACATGTATTTGACAAAATAAAGATAATACAAAAGCGTTAGTCACACAGTCATACTGACACATGAATTTGACAAAATAAAGATAGGACAAAGCGTTAGTCAAATAGTCATACAGACACATGAATTTGACAAAATAAAGATAGGACAAAGCGTTAGTCACACAGTCATACAGACACATGAATATGCCGAAATAAAGATAGGACAAAAGCGTTAGTCACACAGTCATACACACACTTGAATACGAAAAAATAAAAATAGGACAAAGCGTTAGTCACACAGTCATACAGACACATGAATATGACAAAAATAAAGATAGGACAAAAGCGTTAGTCACACAGTCATACAAACACATGAATATGACAAAATAAAGATAGAACAAAGCGTTAGTCACACAGTCATACAGACATGAATATGACAAAATAAAGATAGAACAAAGCGTTAGTCACACAGTCATACAGACACATGAATACGACAAAATAAAAATAGGACAAAGCGTTAGTCACACAGTCATACAGACACATGAATATGACAAAATAAAGATAGGACAAAGCGTTAGTCACACAGTCATTCAGACACATGAATATGACAAAATAAAAATAGGACAAAGCGTTAGTCACACAGTCATACAGACACATGAATATGACAAAATAAAAATAGGACACAGCGTTAGTCACACAGTCATACAGACACATGAATATGACAAAATAAAAATAGGACAAAGCGTTAGTCACACAGTCATACCGGCACATGAATATGACAAAATAAAGATAGGACAAAATCGTTAGTCACACAGTCATACAGACACATGAATACGACAAAATAAAAATAGGACAAAGCGTTAGTCACACAGTCATACAGACACATGAATATGACAAAATAAAGATAGGACAAAAGCGTTAGTCACACAGTCATACAGACACATGAATACGAAAAAATAAAAATAGGACAAAGCGTTAGTCACACAGTCATACAGATATGAATATGACAAAATAAAGATAGGACAAAAGCGTTAGTCACACAGTCATACAGACACATGAGTACGACAAAATAAAAATAGGACAAAGCGTTAGTCACACAGTCATACAGACACATGAATATGACAAAATAAAGATAGTACAAAAGCGTTAGTCACACAGTCATACACACTCATGGATATGACAAAATAAAGATAGTACAAAAGCGTTAGTCACAAAGTCATACACACACATGGATATGACAAAATAAAGATAGGACAAAAGCGTTAGTCACAATGTCATACAGACACATGAATACGACAAAATAACAATAGGAGCGTTAGTCACACAGTCATACAGGCACATGGATATGACAAAAAAAGATAGGACAAAGCGTTAGTCACACAGTCATACAGACACATGGATACGACAAAATAAAGATAGGACAAATGGTTAGTCACACAGTCTTTCTGACACATGTATTTGACAAAATAAAGATAATACAAAAGCGTTAGTCACACAGTCATACTGACACATGAATTTGACAAAATAAAGATAGGACAAAGCGTTAGTCAAATAGTCATACAGACACATGAATTTGACAAAATAAAGATAGGACAAAGCGTTAGTCACACAGTCATACAGACACATGAATATGCCGAAATAAAGATAGGACAAAAGCGTTAGTCACACAGTCATACACACACTTGAATACGAAAAAATAAAAATAGGACAAAGCGTTAGTCACACAGTCATACAGACACATGAATATGACAAAAATAAAGATAGGACAAAAGCGTTAGTCACACAGTCATACAGACACATGAATATGACAAAATAAAGATAGAACAAAGCGTTAGTCACACAGTCATACAGACATGAATATGACAAAATAAAGATAGAACAAAGCGTTAGTCACACAGTCATACAGACACATGAATATGACAAAATAAAGATAAGAAAAGAGGGTTAGTCACACAGTCATACAGACACATGAATGTGACAAAATAAAGATAGTACAAAGCGTTAGTCACACAGTCATACAGACACATGAATATGACGAAATGAAGATAGGACAAAAGCGTTAGTCACACAGTTATACTGACACATGGATATGAAAAAATAAAGATAGGACAAAGCGTTAGTCACACAGTCATACAGACACATGAATATGACAAAATGAAGATAGGACAAAAGCGTTAGTCACACAGTCATACAGACACATGAATATGACGAAATGAAGATAGGACAAAAGCGTTAGTCACACAGTCATACTGACACATGGATATTATAAAATAAGTATACGACAAAAGCGTTAGTCCTACAGACACATGAATGTGACAAAATAATATAGGACAAAGCGTTAGTCACACAGTCATACAGACACATGAATATGATAAAATAAAGAAAGGACAAAAGCGTTAGTCACACAGTCATACAGGCACATGGATATGACAAAAAAAGATAGGACAAAAGCGTTAGTCACACAGTCATACAGACACATGGATATGACAAAATAAAGATAGGACAAAAGCGTTAGTCAAATAGTCATACTGACACATGAATTTTACAAAATAAAGATAGGACAAAGCATTAGTCACACAGTCATATTGACACATGAATATGCCAAAATAAAGATAGGACAAAGCGTTAGTCACACAGCCATACACACACATGAAAATGAAAAAATAAAAATAGGACAAAGCGTTAGTCTCACAGTCATACAGACACATAAATATGACAAAATAAAGATAGGACAAAAGCGTTAGTCACAAAGTCATACACACACATGGATATGACAAAATAAAGATAGGACAAAAGCGTTAGTCACAATGTCATACAGACACATGAATACGACAAAATAAAAATAGGACAAAGCGTTAGTCACACAGTCATACAGGCACATGGATATGACAAAAAAAGATAGGACAAAGCGTTAGTCACACAGTCATACAGACACATGGATACGACAAAATAAAGATAGGACAAATGGTTAGTCACACAGTCTTTCTGACACATGTATTTGACAACATAAAGATAATACATAAGCGTTAGTCACACAGTCATACTGACACATGAATTTGACAAAATAAAGATAGGACAAAGCGTTAGTCAAATAGTCATACAGACACATGAATTTGACAAAATAAAGATAGGACAAAGCGTTAGTCACACAGTCATACAGACACATGAATATGCCGAAATAAAGATAGGACAAAAGCGTTAGTCACACAGTCATTCAGTCACATGGATATGACAAAATAAAGATACGACAAAGCGTTAGTCACACAGTCATACTGACACATGAATATGACAAAATAAAGATAGGACAAAAGCGTTAGTCACACAGTCATATGGATATGACAAAATAAAGATAGGAAAAGAGGGTTAGTCACACAGTCATACAGACACATGAATATGACAAAATAAAGATAGGAAAAGAGGGTTAGTCACACAGTCATACAGACACATGAATATGACAAAATAAAGATAGGACAAAGCGTTAGTCACACAGTCATACCGACACATGAATATGACAAAATAAAGATAGGACAAAGCGTTAGTCACACAGTCATACAGACACATGAATATGACAAAATAAAGATAGGACAAAGCGTTAGTCACACAGTCATACAGACACATGAATATGACAAAATAAAGATAGGACAAAAGCGTTAGTCACACAGTCATACAGACACATCAATATGACAAAATAAAGATAAGAAAAGAGGGTAAGTCACACAGTCATACAGACACATGAATGTGACAAAATAAAGATAGGACAAAGCGTTAGTCACACAGTCATACAGACACATGAATATGACGAAATGAAGATAGGACAAAAGCGTTAGTCACACAGTTATACTGACACATGGATATGAAAAAATAAAGGTAGGACAAAGCGTTAGTCACACAGTCATACAGACACATGAATATGACAAAATGAAGATAGGACAAAAGCGTTAGTCACACAGTCATACAGACACATGAATATGACGAAATGAAGATAGGACAAAAGCGTTAGTCACACAGTCATACTGACACATGGATATTATAAAATAAGTATACGACAAAAGCGTTAGTCCTACAGACACATGAATGTGACAAAATAATATAGGACAAAGCGTTAGTCACACAGTCATACAGACACATGAATATGATAAAATAAAGAAAGGACAAAAGCGTTAGTCACACAGTCATACAGGCACATGGATATGACAAAAAAAGATAGGACAAAAGCGTTAGTCACACAGTCATACAGACACATGGATATGACAAAATAAAGATAGGACAAAAGCGTTAGTCAAATAGTCATACTGACACATGAATTTTACAAAATAAAGATAGGACAAAGCATTAGTCACACAGTCATATTGACACATGAATATGCCAAAATAAAGATAGGACAAAGCGTTAGTCACACAGCCATACACACACATGAAAATGAAAAAATAAAAATAGGACAAAGCGTTAGTCTCACAGTCATACAGACACATAAATATGACAAAATAAAGATAGGACAAAAGCGTTAGTCACAAAGTCATACACACACATGGATATGACAAAATAAAGATAGGACAAAAGCGTTAGTCACAATGTCATACAGACACATGAATACGACAAAATAAAAATAAGACAAAGCGTTAGTCACACAGTCATACAGGCACATGGATATGACAAAAAAAGATAGGACAAAGCGTTAGTCACACAGTCATACAGACACATGGATACGACAAAATAAAGATAGGACAAATGGTTAGTCACACAGTCTTTCTGACACATGTATTTGACAAAATAAAGATAATACAAAAGCGTTAGTCACACAGTCATACTGACACATGAATTTGACAAAATAAAGATAGGACAAAGCGTTAGTCAAATAGTCATACAGACACATGAATTTGACAAAATAAAGATAGGACAAAGCGTTAGTCACACAGTCATACAGACACATGAATATGCCGAAATAAAGATAGGACAAAAGCGTTAGTCACACAGTCATACACACACTTGAATACGAAAAAATAAAAATAGGACAAAGCGTTAGTCACACAGTCATACAGACACATGAATATGACAAAAATAAAGATAGGACAAAAGCGTTAGTCACACAGTCATACAGACACATGAATATGACAAAATAAAGGTAGAACAAAGCGTTAGTCACACAGTCATACAGACATGAATATGACAAAATAAAGATAGAACAAAGCGTTAGTCACACAGTCATACAGACACATGAATACGACAAAATAAAAATAGGACAAAGCGTTAGTCACACAGTCATACAGACACATGAATATGACAAAATAAAGATAGGACAAAGCGTTAGTCACACAGTCATTCAGACACATGAATATGACAAAATAAAAATAGGACAAAGCGTTAGTCACACAGTCATACAGACACATGAATATGACAAAATAAAAATAGGACACAGCGTTAGTCACACAGTCATACAGACACATGAATATGACAAAATAAAAATAGGACAAAGCGTTAGTCACACAGTCATACCGGCACATGAATATGACAAAATAAAGATAGGACAAAAGCGTTAGTCACACAGTCATACAGACACATGAATACGACAAAATAAAAATAGGACAAAGCGTTAGTCACACAGTCATACAGACACATGAATATGACAAAATAAAGATAGGACAAAAGCGTTAGTCACACAGTCATACAGACACATGAATACGAAAAAATAAAAATAGGACAAAGCGTTAGTCACACAGTCATACAGACATGAATATGACAAAATAAAGATAGGACAAAAGCGTTAGTCACACAGTCATACAGACACATGAATACGACAAAATAAAAATAGGACAAAGCGTTAGTCACACAGTCATACAGACACATGAATATGACAAAATAAAGATAGTACAAAAGCGTTAGTCACACAGTCATACCGACACATGAATATGACAAAATAAAGATAGGACAAAGCGTTAGTCACACAGTCATACAGACACATGAATATGACAAAATAAAGATAGGACAAAGCGTTAGTCACACAGTCATACAGACACATGAATACAACAAAATAAAGAAAGGACAAAAGGGTTAGTCACACAGTCATACAGACACATGAATATGACAAAATAAAGATAGGAAAAAAGCGTTAGTCGCACAGTCATACAGACACATGGATATGACAAAATAAAGATAGGAAAAGAGGGTTAGTCACACAGTCATACAGACACATGAATATGACAAAATAAAGATAGGAAAAGAGGGTTAGTCACACAGTCATACAGACACATGAATATGACAAAATAAAGATAGGACAAAGCGTTAGTCACACAGTCATACAGACACATGAATATGACAAAATAAAGATAGGACAAAGCGTTAGTCACACAGTCATACAGACACATGAATATGACAAAATAAAGATAGGACAAAGCGTTAGTCACACAGTCATACAGACACATGAATATGACAAAATAAAGATAGGACAAAAGCGTTAGTCACACAGTCATACAGACACATGAATATGACAAAATAAAGATAGGACAAAAGCGTTAGTCACACAGTCATACAGACACATGAATATGACAAAATAAAGATAAGAAAAGAGGGTTAGTCACACAGTCATACAGACACATGAATGTGACAAAATAAAGATAGGACAAAGCGTTAGTCACACAGTCATACAGACACATGAATATGACAAAATAAAGATAGGACAAAGCGTTAGTCACACAGTCATACAGACACATGAATATGACAAAATAAAGATAGGACAAAAGCGTTAGTCACACAGTCATACAGACACATGAATATGACAAAATAAAGATAGGACAAAAGCGTTAGTCACACAGTCATACAGACACATGAATATGACAAAATAAAGATAAGAAAAGAGGGTTAGTCACACAGTCATACAGACACATGAATGTGACAAAATAAAGATGGGAAAAAAGCGTTAGTCACACAGTCATACAGACACATGAATATGACAAAATAAAGATAGGAAAAGAGGGTTAGTCATACAGTCATACAGACACATGAATATGACAAAATAAAGATAGGAAAAGAGGGTTAGTCACACAGTCATACAGACACATGAATATGACAAAATAAAGATAGGACAAAGCGTTAGTCACACAGTCATACAGACACATGAATATGACAAAATAAAGATAGGACAAAGCGTTAGTCACACAGTCATACAGACACATGAATATGACAAAATAAAGATAGGACAAAAGCGTTAGTCACACAGTCATACAGACACATGAATATGACAAAATAAAGATAGGACAAAAGCGTTAGTCACACAGTCATACAGACACATGAATATGACAAAATAAAGATACGACAAAAGCGTTAGTCACACAGTCATACAGACACATGAATATGACAAAATAAAGATAAGAAAAGAGGGTTAGTCACACAGTCATACAGACACATGAATGTGACAAAATAAAGATAGGACAAAGCGTTAGTCACACAGTCATACAGACACATGAATATGACAAAATAAAGAAAGGACAAAAGCGTTAGTCACACAGTCATACAGACACATGAATATGACAAAATAAAGATAGGACAAAAGCGTTAGTCACACAGTCATACAGACACATGAATATGACAAAATAAAGATAGGACAAAAGCGTTAGTCACACAGTCATATGGATATGACAAAATAAAGATAGGAAAAGAGGGTTAGTCACACAGTCATACAGACACATGAATATGACAAAATAAAGATGGGAAAAAAGCGTTAGTCACACAGTCATACAGACACATGAATATGAGATATAATTATGTAAAGCCAGCATCAGATTGGCAAAGACAGGAAATTACCCATTACGACATCAACGGCAGTCGAAGGTAAAGTACCTCTAAAACCAGCAATAGTTTATCCGTGAAGCCAGCTACGGCAAAAGCAGGAAAATGAATATTGAATCTGGCAACAGCAATGCAAGCGCAATTATCCATTTAGACAAAAACTGTTAATGGTAGGAAATTAAACGTGAAGCGGTAGCATGCAAACCAGCATCCCAATGACATTGAAATTATTTGTGAAAGAAATAACAGCAATGGCACAGAAAATAATCGTAAAACCAGTAACAGAATTGGCGGAGAAATTATCCGTTAAGCCAGCAACAGCGATGGCAGACTTAGTATCCGTAAAACCTGCAGCACATTGATGTGGAAACTATGTGAAGTAATAGCAAGGAAATAAATGATAAAGACAGCAGTGACAGAGAGTTATTCTCGAAGCCAGCAAAAGCAAGGAACCCAGAATCACAATGCCAAGGAAATTATCTGTGAAACAAATAACAGCAATGGTAGGGAGATTAACGGTGAGGCCAGCAAAAGCAATGGTAGGCAATAAGAAATGGAGCCAGCAAGATATGGAAATTATCCATAAAGCCAACAACAATGATGACAAAGGAGTTGATCCAGCAACACAATGGTAGGCAAATTATTCGTAAAACCGTAAATAGCAATGCCGGAAAAAATAATGGTGAAACCAGTAATTCAAGTAATATTGGGTCCATTCCAGTTTACCGATTCCCAATTTGCCAATTCCCAGATTGCCACGTCCAATTCGCCTATTCCTAGTTTGCCGATTCCTTCTATTTGCATGTGAGAAGAATCAACAAGGTATATAAAGGAATTTTATCGTGTTTAGGAAATATATGCAAATTAATTATATTAATTAATGCATTATTAAAATCTTCAAATATACTTTTTAAATTTCAAAAGTTCAATTAATCATCAATCACAGATATGGAACGTTCAGATCCGTGTTCCAAGACATTAAGTCAATTCTGCCCTATATTAGCATTTACTTATGTATATAAACATGTGATGATCAGCCAACTGAGAATATCATCTCACGACTGGCGTCACACAAAATATGAAACTAGACATATTTGTTAATAAATGTTGTTACTAAAATCAGTTCATAGAAAACAGATCTTTGGACATAAAAACAGATGTCATCATGAATTCTATTATCTTGTACTTTTACTCCAATTCAGATAATTTGTCTGTTCTCTTTCCCGAAGGATTTCTCAAATTTAGCATCATTAATTAATGTCACCAGTAGTTTGACAAAACCGATGTCAGCAAAGACAATTTTGTATACTTAAATCCGCAAATTGGTTAAATTTTCTAGCATTTCTCACACCGGAATATCTCCTCCTCTTCCGTAATTAGATTTGTAAACTTCTGAAATATTTTTTCCGTCCACTTCAAGTCGATATGTTTGCTTGAATTAATCGTATATCGCCGGTTCTACAGACAATTTCCCCTTGATTTATGAGATAATCTTTTCTACCGTCTTATTAACTATAAGAAAAATCTCCGATTTAATAAGCAAACTAATGGAGTAGAGAATCCATCATTTTTCAGCTTACAACATCGTACAATTATCTCTACTCAAATCCAGTGACAAGCCGTTGACAATGGTGATATCTTAACGTACCAATACGTCTATTGAAATCGAGGAATAAAAAGGAAATGCCATGCTTGTTTTCTATCTAAGAACAAGTTGCAGAATTGCGTAACGGATAAAATATTTTTTTAATATTTTAATTAGAATTTTAACTATTTCAATAACAATTTGACGTTTTTGGGCGAGATTGATATAATTATTAGATTATATGATGACAGTTGATGTGCACGAGATTAACATGTTTTAATTTGATTACAGATGTGCGCCTTGTATCTGCATTGTACACATAGGGATGAACAATCAGAAATGATTGATTGTGATCAATAGACAACAGCATAAGAAACAGGCTGATGAGTAAAGTAAATGATGGATTGTGATTTAGATGAAAAGATGAAAAGATGAACAATTTATTAGAGATGTTTCATTTGAAATTGACAATTTAAAAACAATAATGTGGAAAATTTTAACGTAGAATTCTTGGACTTGAGTTTCCTTATTTGTCTTCATTAATTAATCCAGTAAATAGCGCTAATAGCAGTTTTAATGTAACAAGCAGCAGCAGTCTGATCTTACATGGAGACAACGGGAATTGGAAATCTCTTTAGCTTTAATCATGTGATCGCAGTTTTTCTAGAATAGACAAAATTAACAAAATGGCGTTAAACATAATATTACTATGTTCTGTGCTTATCCTGGGAATGGCAGACAATTCTGAGAGGTCTATACGATGGCAGATACCTATTGGTAAGTACAATATAATCTACTAAGGTAATAATAAAGTGTGTATTACTTATTGCTAATATAAACGACGGGGCATATTATACACTTATAGCATGGGGGTAAGGTCGATCCATGATTGTATCGCACCAACCAAGAATAAAAATATTTACTAAGGACGAAGTCCACCACTCTAATGAGAACATAGAATGTTAACCATGAAAATTTAAAAAATTGGCCCATGATATCGCGGGCTCAGAATATGTTGCCCTCCACGCTAACAGGAACATAGAATGTCAATAGCCATACAAATTAAATACGTGGTCAAACTCGCTAACGGGAGCGTAGAATGTTAGCCATACAAATTAAACACGTAGTTAGGCTCGCTAACCGGAGCATATAAGCCATACAAACTTGGTTCACCACGCTGATGGGACAAAATGTTAGCCATACAAATTAAACACTTGGTCCACACATTTAATGATAGCCATACAAATTAAACACGTGGTCCAACACGCTGATAGAGACATAAAATGTTAGTCATACAGATTGACACTTGATCCACCATGCTGATGGGGACATAAAATGTTAGTCATACAGATTAACACGTGGTCCACTACGCTGATGGAGACATAAATGTTAGTCATACAAATTAAACACGTGGTCCACTACGCTGATGGAGATATAAAATGTTAGTCATACAAATTAACACTTGGTCCACCATGCTGATGGGGACAATAAACAGACTTAATGCTGTACCATGTGAAATAAATGTGCTTGTCTATACTATCATTCCACGTGTTTTGTTCTAGGTTGTTTGCGTGAGAAATGGCGACTGCTTACCGCGTTTGGTCGAGCTTATGCTCCGTTTATAGATACAAAAATGTGCAGATATGAATCAATATTATTTTGCACAGTTAAACAACGTTTTGATAAAGACTATTTTCATTTTGATAAGGCGATTTTCCATAGTAAATTTTGATCTTTGACCGAAAGTGTAATCTGTTGTCAGTTCGTAACACTTAATGTCGTTTGAAATTTACGAAGTAACGGATTCCTGTATTGTTCGTATATAAAACAGACGAACCTTTCTGAGCATAAAAAAAAACAAAATGGCTGAATTAAAATGTACAACTCCCGACGTCAACGACGAAAGCAGAGGCATTGCTTGAAATGTAGACATGCCATCGTGGAATAATATTTTTTTTCTCATGAAAAATTGCTTTATGGCAGATATTCTAAATTTAAGGGTCAAACAGTGCAGTAAACGATACCTGTTATATGATAGGAAATAATTTTGTTTTGACCTTTAGAAACATCAATCGCTAACATAATTGGTTCTTAAAATTAACACGTACAAGAAAAAAGTATTTATTTGATGTCGTATACAAACATATGAAACATATGAAATGTAATTGTCTTAGGTATGTCTGCTATAAAGGCAGACGAAATAAGTTCAAAACGAAACAAAATGCTTTCGTATTCGATATGAGTGTGTGTATTTGTAAATTAATATTATGGGGAGGGGTGACTTTTGATTTCGCAGTCCGTTAATTATACATTTTTATTTTATTCTAATCCACTAATGCCGTTGAAAACACGTGTTGGTATAACTAGCTAGCTAGATGTATAAATTAAGACATTAAAGTATTTTGTCATAATTATAATCGG
Source organism: Limnoperna fortunei (assembly GCA_944474755.1). Classification (NCBI taxonomy): domain Eukaryota; kingdom Metazoa; phylum Mollusca; class Bivalvia; order Mytilida; family Modiolidae; genus Limnoperna; species Limnoperna fortunei. The sequence goes on from OX104115.1 coordinate 87,541,570, forward strand.
TAAATGCTCCAAAGAAAACAACGTTATAACGTGATGTTTAGACATATGTGAAAATCGTAAAATAGGTTACATTTCCTGTTTTTACTTATTATAAATGTCAACAGTTTTATATATTGTTAATGCATTCTTTACAAGAGAAAGTTTTGATATTTTTCTGTACAATTATTTTACAACCTGTATCGAGGAGCCTTTATTATTTTGTATTATTCATTCTTAACTTTTTAACGAAACGGATAAGAATATTCATATTGAATAAGCTATTAGAGGAAATATTATTTAATTATTGACTTTTGAATAGGTCATTACTCTTTATAAGGACTTTGTATAATGATATTGACTGAAGACGAAGTCGGAGGTCAATATCTTTATACAAGTTCCATATAAAGCGTATTGACCGAATTAAAGGTCATCAATTGTTATATTAGGCCTACACATGAAAACCACATTTAAAATGGGAATATTTACGTTCGTATTTGTTTATGGATTGAATAATCATGCCGGAACGAATATTCGGATATACATTTAGTAACATACCTCCTATAATGCGTGGTCTATGTTTAGTAGCATAACTAGAATCTACGTAAATATAGATACATAGCGTCAATATTTTTGTTTAATAGAAACAAGGCGTCCAGAACGCCATTGGTTGTAAAAATATGCATTCTTCTGTAAATCGCGTGATTAGCTTGGCCAATCAGAATTATAATCCAACACACCCTTTGTAATATTAGAAACTATCCTGAATGTAAACCACATCCGAGAAAGTCTTTTTTCATCTTCACAAGTAAGGGTTTCTGTGTCCACATGTTTCGTGGACACATGTTGGCACAGAAAGCCTGACTTGTGAGGATGGCCTTTTTTTGTTAGTTAATGAAACACTAAAGGATCGTTATTTTATTGGTGGTTTCCTTGCATGATGTGGTGGACGTGTACTTAACGTTTTGGCTAACATATCAAATATATTATTTTATAGATTCTATCGTTAAAATATGAAAAAGGGTGATATGATATATTAACAATCGTTTAAATTAATGGAACATAATTGCATTGAACACACATTCGTCAAATAAAAAAGAAAACGAGGTGATTCATTTTAACCTAGGCATACACTATTACATACATATTATATCTACATTTCTCGGGCCTTGATGATATAACAAAGAAAGGCTATTAGCAAGTAAACCTGTAGACAATTGTTCTGTTTTGTTTCGGCGATATTCATTTAAGAGATGTCTTTTTTTAAGTCCGTTTTCATGTTATAACTAACTATATCAACACTTACAGTACAATACTGACTAAGTCATTAGGGAATCAAAATATAATATTCCTGTAACAGGAGACTGTTAACTGCCATTATTGACTCTCTAGACATCTGATTTGTAATCATTTAGCTATATTTATGTTTAAGAATATATTTGATTAGTAAATATTCAATGTTATATTGTAAATATTCAATTGTAAATATTCAATGTTATAATGTCCCTCATTCTTGTTGGTGGGAAATTTTAGGAGCAATATAAATTCACTATCATTGTCCGATCGATTCCTTAACTATTTTAAGAATTTCAACCATGAACAGTCATCGAAATATAAATAAAAACAGAACAAAACCTGTACAAGTCAACAAGTTAAAATGACGCGAGCCGAAAAATATCAAAAAGAATTATGCAGGCGAATGAGTGCCACAGTGTCACAACTTTGCGAGTTCGAATCCCTAAAACTAGACAGTATCAACATCTAATTCTAACAATGTTGGGCTTAATTTGTAGACTTTTACAAATATTTGATATTAACATTGTATATCTGATGCTTCTTCAATCCTCTGGATATATTCCGCTTTAGAGCTTTTTGATCATCACAGATTCAGTTTGTTTGGCGCTGTCGACGATGCTCAAATCGCTGTACTCTCCCAGACAGTTGTTATGTGTATTGCTATCTGTCAACCCCAGGCCATAAACTGTTTACTTGTCACAATGAGGATAATATCGAAAAAGAAAATTAATTACAAAGCTTGTTTGTTGACAACATCAGTGTTTACGTCTGTATGAATCTTCTTACCGCTTCTAATGTCGTGGCTCGAAGGAAAATGTATCGCAATAACAAGTTGGATAAAAACTTGTATAACATTATGTTTGTCTATTCATTTATCTCTGTATTGTGATGAACAGAATGTCAATGCGATACTGCATTATACAACTATAATCCTCCGAACACTGTCTATTGTGTATACTATAAAACTAGACCACGTACGATCTTTTATGACATCTATACATCGTTCTGAATAAGCAGTGATATAAAAACTAAGTCGACCTCCAATGGAAAGAATTGTATTATATTTTCGTTTATTGTTTCAAGTACATATATACAAAACACGAGGTGTGAAAGCAAGGCAATGACATATCTGCTCGTTTTGTCCAATAAAAATTATTGCGAATAATTCATTTGATACATGTAAACATATCATTGCGCGAAATGTCTTCGAATAAGTTGAATTTACTTTTCACGCCATTATTAAAATGATTACTTTACATTTACTCCATGTACAATATAATAAGAAATCTTCAATGCCCAGAAGTTGTGAACCATTTGTCAGACTTTCATGACAGATATGTTGTTCAAGGTGACAAAGGCGTTAATAACGTTGTGTTTGTTTGTTAGAAACATTACAAAGATTGTTCAATAATGGACCGTGGTATTGACGGCAATTCTACATAGCTGGCTTTCAAACATATCATTCCCAAACACCACTCAGTTTTGTGTTCTTATGACATTTCTTCCAAGGTTAAAAAATAGATCTTCTCTACCTATGTTACTCAGTACAGTGTTTATAAAAGCAGTTGTATATTGCTGGGTCGGCCAAGATGCCCACACACTCTTGACAACATGTTTATTAGCAGTCATTATAGGCTGATATATTAAAAGAAGGCTTCCGCATAGCATTCAACCAAAACTGTTCAACGGTGCATCACGTCACAGTTTCTCTTTGTTGCAGTTTTTAATTTTAAATAAAATCACTTTCTTATTTTCTGCTTATATTGTTGTATTTCAGGTGCTATTTCTGATGAAAGTGACGTCACTACATTTACAGGATTCTATTACAGTGTTGCTATGCTAAAAGAAGAGAAAAGGGAACCAGTACAGAAGTTTGAGTTGATAACACCAGTCGAAACCATTGAAAAATCCAACAGTTTCCAGTTAGCTAATGCAAGTTAGTATGTTAATTGTCGATACTGTTAGCTTTGTATATTCATGGTGTGCAAAAGAAAACCAAAATCCGTTGGGGTGACCATCAATCCTGATTATGCGTTCTCTGTTTGAACTGTTATATTTTCAAACAATTTGTACATGTCAATTCATTCAGCTTTTTGCGTTTTTAAATTTGAATGAATGTTTCTAAAGATAATATATTTTGTAATTTGTTCTTAACTCGGTTTTAAATATATAAACTTTAGTTACTTCTTGTGTTTCACATCATGAGATTTCCTCAAATTTATGTTTACTTTTATACAACGCACCTACAAGTATTCAGCAGTTTTGCAGATTGGTGATCGTTTAGTTATCCCCCAATCCACCTAGCCACCATCTTCGAGTTTTTTTCCTTTTCCTTTACAATGGTGCTAACGGGCGAAACTGAATCTATATTGATAAGATTTTGTCATGGGGATTTCGGTTTCGTTGTAGAAGCTGTGGTGTGTATCAACGAGTGCTTAGGACATGCTCAGTGCGCGTTATAATTTTTTGTTGTTATATAAGCTCATTATTGGGGACTTGGTGGCCGATTCTTTCTGGTATTTAGTCATCTACGTGTACTTTTCTTACTGCGGGCAGAGTTTGCTGAAAATTTAATCGCAAGAATTTGTCAGTGTAATATAGAGACTTTTTACTGGCTACTCCGACTTTCCCCTCTATATAGACTATTGGACGCCATGATATATCTGTAAAAATTACTAAAAAGGCCTCATTCAAACAAACAAAAACCAACCAAGCGCGATAACACAACACGCATCTGTGGTTTATTAAATCAATACAAACAGACAGGGAACAATTTTTGTATTACTTTGATGTCCAAAATAGTGGAATTAGTAGAGTTATTGTATACAGTGATGGTTTTAAACCAGGTATGGTGACTTTACAGATGGATTATTTGTGTTGGTTAGAAACCAGTCCCCCCCCCAAAAAAAAACAACTACAAAACGATAATAACTCACAGCTTTAACCCTGATGCGTTGCAGGATTTAGCAGCTTTTACCCTAGTTACAATGTTACTTGTCTTGGATTCTACCGATCTTTGTTATGAATTCATATGGTTCAAGAAGTTTGAGGTCAAAGTTATACATTTTTTGGTCTTTTGAGTATGAATTTGTATGATATAAAAAATAAACGGAATAATAAAATATAAGTTCATTGGTTCTACCGAACAAATGAGAGGCTTTCCACTTATTGCATAAATGACCTTGACATTGACTTTGGCTATATGGAAATTTAATCTTCTTTTCAAAATAAACAAAAGAAAGAAAAACCATTCGTATATCTTTTGAAATAAAAAAGGTAAAAAAATAGGACGTTAATTGAGATAAATGACCTTGACTACCAAGTGTTTGATTTTTGCATATTCAATGCTTTAAAAACAAATAATTTATTTGTATTTACCATTTTATATACACGAAAAAGCAGAATTTCCAAAAAATATTATTTGACCTTGACTGCTGTCAATATGACCTTGACCATGCTGAGCGTCAATAAAGGACCAACAGTGAAGATCCTTTGTCAATATGTCTTATAATTATGAAGAAATGCCTATTTATCATAAATACCCAAATTTATAAGATGACCGTGACCTTTTACCTTGTTTCAATTTTCAAGGTCAGGGGTCATAATGGTCATTGGTGAAGTCCCCATGCCTCTACTATCAATAGTTAATAAGTTATCAATGAAAAAGTAAATATCAATTGTTGTAATGAGAGATAACTCCTATAAGATGAAGTCAAATCCTTTTCCTTTAAATAGAAAAAAGTTGCGCATTAATGAGGCCGACATTTTATCCGTTATAAGTTATAAGCTATCTTTTACCGTTTCAAAGAAATAGCGATGACAAGATAATGTCAAAATTTCAAACGTGACCTTGACCTTTGACCTTGTGTCCATTTTCAAGGTCAAGGTCAATGATGACTAATGATATAAGGTTTCATATAAATATCTGTCATAGTTACTGAGATAACGCTATATACACTATATTTAATTGATCCAGGGGAGATAACTCTTTCAAAAGTCAAATCATATATAGTGACCTTTCAAGACCTTAATATGATACACATTTTGGTAAAAGATTTATTTCTGTATCTCTTATGGTTCAGGAGGAGAATCGCACACACCACAGTGTCAAAATTTAGAATGTGACCTTGACCTTTGACCTTGTGACCTTTTTCAAGGTCAAGGTCAATGATGACCAACTGTGAAATATCTAGTCTCTATAACCTCTGGTTCATGAGTTACTATGGTACAAAATGTACTTCCAATAAATAAGGGGAAATAACTCCTACTAGGAGTCGTCAAAATACTTTGCGCGATATGTAACAAATTGTCGCGATCAATAGCTGAGCATTTTGCAACAACTTTCATTGCGAAATCTTTTACGGTTTCAAAGTTTATCTGCACACAAGATTTTTATGACAGGGGAAATAACTCCGTAAAGAAAAAGTGTTCGGTGTGACAGGGTTAACTGCGAATGCGTAATGTCTCATACATCCATAGTACAAAATGTCTTTACGACATGTCGCGAAACAAAATTTATAATGGGATAACAAAAACTTGGCGGAAGAATAATAAGAATAAATATAAGTTCATTGGTTCTACCGAACAAATGAGAGGCTTTCCACTTATCGCAAAAATGACCTTGACATTGACTTTGGTTGATGGAAATTGACTTTTCTTTTCAAAATAAACAATCGAAAGAAAAAACCATTCGGCTATCTTGCGAAATCAAAAAGGTATAAAAAATAGGACGTTAATTGACATAAATGCCCTTGACCAGCAAGTTTTTGATATTTGCATACTTAATGCTTTAAAAACAAAGCATTTATTAAGATTTACCATTTTATTTACACGAAAAAGCAGAATTTCCGAAAAATATGTTTTGACCTTGACTTCTGTCAATATGACCTTGACCATGCTGAGGGTCAATAAAGGACAAACAAACAGTGAAGATCCTATGTTAATATGTCGTATAATTATGAAGAAATTACTATTTATCATAAATACTAAAATTTATAAGATGACCTTGACCTTTGACCTTGTTTCTATTTTCAAAGTCAAGGGTCATACTGGTCTATAGTGAAGACCCCATGCCTCTACTATCAATAGTTGATGAGTAATTAATGAAAACCTAATTATCAATGGTTGTAATGGGGGATAACTCCTATAAGATGAAGTCGGATCCTTTCCCTTTAAATGTAAAAAAGTTGCGCCTTTATGAGAACAACATTTTATCCATTATAACTTATAGCCTATCTTTTACCGTTTCAATGAAATAGCGATGACAAGACAATGTCAAAATTTCAAACGTGACCTTGACCTTTGACCTTGTGTCCATTTTCAAGGTCAAGGTCAATGATGACTAATGATATAAGGTTTCATATAAATATCTGTCATAGTTACTAAGATAACTCTATATACACTATATTTAATTGATCCAGGGGAGATAACTCTTTCAAAAATCAAATCATTTATAGTGACCTTTCAAGACCTTAATATGATACACATTTTGGTAAAAGATTTATTTCTGTATCTCTTATGGTTCAGGAGGAGAATCGCACACACCACAGTGTCAAAATTTAGAATGTGACCTTGACCTTTGACCTTGTGACCTTTTTCAAGGTCAAGGTCAATGATGACCAACTGTGAAATATCTAGTCTCTGTCACCTCTGGTTCATGAGTTACTTTGGTACAAAATGTACTTCCAATAAATAAGGGGAAATAACTCCAACAAGGAGTCGTCAAAATACTTTGCGCGATATGTAACAAATTGTCGCAATCAATAGCTGAGCATTTTGCAACAACTTTCATTGCGAAATCTTTTACGGTTTAAAAGTTTATCTGCACACAAGATTTTTATGACAGGGGAAATAACTCCGTAAAGAAAAAGTGTTCGGTGTGACAGGGTTAACTGTGAATGCGTAATGTCTCATACATTCATAGTACAAAATGTCTTTACGACATGTCGCGAAACAAAATTTATAATGGGATAACAAAACTTGGCGGAAGAATAATAAGAATAATAATAATAAGAAACAGACAAAATGCAATAAGTCTTTCCACTGGAAAGTGGAAAGCCTTAATAAGAAACAGACAAAAAGCAATAAGTCTTTCCACTGGAAAGTGGAAAGCCTTAAATATAACAAATAACTATTCTTAAATATCTGGAGAAAACTGGCCCACAAAACAACATTGTATTACAATATATTTTAATCCGACTTCTGACACATAATTGTTGTTTAATAAACGATAAATGCGTTTTATTCCGAGGTGATTGTTAAATGTATCTGCTCTACATGTTTATGTGTTGAAGAAACCGTTTCAGTTTTGTTTAAAGGACAAAATCGTTTTTCATTATGTGTTATTTATCTTCTTATTTGCTGAAGAATAATTTAAGACAAACGCTTTTGGAACCGTTTTAACTTTAGTCACTGCAATTTTATTTTATTCCTACTCCGTCTAAGTAATAAAAATGCTTGTTATTGCTTCTAATGACTGACTGGTTTACAACAGGAAATTGAAACCAAGAAAGAACAGCGTATTAAATAACACGAAACTACAGTTTAAAACAAAATTTCAATTCAATTCCTCGTGGTTAATCTCACATATCGATTAACCCTCCAAAATGCGAAAAACTTTTAGGAAACATAATCCATTTCCGTTATTTCCTTCGGTAAAATCAATAGAGGAATGTTGTTTTAAAAATTAAATCTCGAATTAAACATTTGTGTTGAAAACTAAATTTGAAATCCGCTAAATCCCTGTAGTCATATAAGCCGTTAAGCTGGTAAGGCTCTCGCAAAGACCATCAAAATAATATGTGGATTGGTACTGTTGTCAATTTATAGATTATAAACAAGACAAACGACCAGGATAAGCCAAACAACATGTACAACTCCTGTTGACGACCGACTAATTAATTTGGTTTAAACTTGCTGCCAAAAAACATACTAATACTCATAATGTCTAATTGTTGCCTCAAGTTTAAAGTAGAAAATCAACTGTATACATACATATACAATGCACACATATTTGATGTATTAAGAAAAACAAACCTTGTTTCGTTGATGTACAACTATCTCTGATATTATTCAGAAACCAACAAACAATAAATCGACTGAGATGGACCAATTGATAAGAATTTTACTGCAACTGGAAAAATGCAACGATTTGGTTAGGAATGTACAATTTTGCCTTTTGTAGCATGCATCTTTTATGCGCATACTAATTTTCTATAAAATGGGTTTATATTGCAACTATCTCCAAGCACGTGACACACTATTGTACGTACATGTACGTAGACTTTCATTGTTTCTAATCGGGAAGTCGCTCCGCAGTTATGTGTATTGACTTTTGGTTTCATGTTTATTGTCTCTGAAAGCGTGAGTTAAATTATTAAGAAGAAATAAGGTGCAAAACTGCACTGTCACAACGATATGAAATGGATAATGCAAGGTTTTTACACAGCAATAGTTTACTCATTAACAATAAATTAAGGTATCCGGACCATAATTGACCACGTGATCATATTTGGTGTTCCGGATGTCCATTGTTTTTCAAAGGAGCAGACCTCGGTAATGTTCGGCAAACATCGGAAATACTATTTGAGTAACTAAATTTTTTTTTCAGAAAATTGTGAAAATTGACTCAAGTAATATAATATATTATATTATATTTTTTTGAATTAAATAAAGCTGTTTTTTGGACGACAAATAAAATTAAACGGTAACTTCAATTGTGGGTCGGATACCTTAAATAGCAACCAATAAGTGACTAATACATTATGCAGTCATGTGTCACAGGAAATGTATATTTCTAATGCAGGAACAATTTTTGGTTCTTCTCCTTAGATGAGAAGATATAAACGACAACCATGTACATTTTTTATTCTTTAGGAATGTTAAATAAAATAAAATGATGGTAATGTTACATTTTACGATATATGCCCTGTAATTTATTTTGTGTCATTCGGAGCGCCCTCCAGAAGAGCAGATGAACAATTAATTACTTGTGTGATGATGGTGGAAAAACGGCTTTTACCAAGCATGAGAAAAGCTAACAAGAAGAAAAAACAATCAATTATTAGTTCGAATCTTGATAGAAAAACAAAGTGAATATTTCACTGTTTTGGATTACAGGACAATTGTCATTAAACGGATCTGAAAAATAAAATAAATTGCTTTCCCTCACGATTTCACACTGTGAGTTCACATAGCTTAGACGATGTTTATCATTTCCACATCAGTTAAGTATTCTGCAATAAAACACGCAATATAAAAAACGAATTTAAGAAAAACAATATGGAAAATAATCAAACATTCATGTCATTTGCGTTACATTAATGGAATAAATTCTGTTGTTTTGGGTTTTTTTTTCTATGGTTTAATGAAGAGATATACAGCAGAGGTCGTAATTGAAGAATTAAAATGTTGTATTACTAGAGTTTTAATTTGGGGCTTTTAAAACAACTAAAGATTTTTCTGGGGAGATGGGAGGGTTAAACACATATTCTATAACGGTTCAGAACAATTTTGTGGGATGAGAGGGTTAAACACATATTTTATTACAGTTCTTACATTTTTTTAACCTAACAAAATGACCTACTTACCTGATATAGTGTTTTTCATATTTAATGTGCAGGCAAAACGTAAAAAAAAATTCAACTTAATTAAACTTCGTTTAGAGTGCTAACTGTAATGCTTGTTTGGTGGTGTTTAACGCCAATTTCAGCAATTTTTCAGCTACATCATGGCGTCCAGTTTTTATTGGGGGAGGAAGCCGGAGTACCCGGAGAAAACCCCCAACCTGCGGGCTAACTGTAATGTAACACATCAGTAAAATCTATGAAAACACGATTGACACAAACAGAAACAAAAAATGCTTTTTTTTTGTTTACACAAGTAAAAAGTCCGACACAAACTCTTGAATAACTCAACAACATTTCGCAGAAATAAAGTCTTATTATCCCGACCATCAAGTTTGAGACGGTGATAAAGTAACTTCAGCCTCTGTCTTCAGAGAGCGTGTTGAAACTTGCTTTCTTCGATATGCAACCTCTGTGTTTAGTTCTGTTCTTCTTGCACGTAAAATTATTATTGCTTCGTCATATGAGCGTAAACGTAATACCTGTTCTAATTCTTTAGTATGTGCTATGCCACAGTTCATATCAAGCATATCTTCTCTATCCAGCATATCTTGATGGATTGTGTTATCGTGGCCAACATTCGAGTAAGTGTGAATACAACTAACGTGTACATTAATTAATGCATTTACAACTGTGGCTAACGACACAATTACACAGTTTCAAAAAAAGGATTAATTTAGGTAGTTAAATATAATTTTAATAAGGGTGTTTAAGTTTCTTTTTATCTGTAAATATGCTCATATTATTGTAGAACATTTTAGGATGACTATATTTGATCAAATTTTGAAAAATTGATCATGTCTCAAATATAGCAAACATTTTTCTTGCTGGGCGTTAAGAATTAATTAGTCACCAAATCAACCCGTCAACATCCAGAAAACATCGAAAATACGTGCTCCTTAACACAATTCTTATTCTCCCTTTAAAAATGGTCAATTTGGCCATTTATATTTATGTAAATTTTAGTAAGAAGCATTGTTCTTTAATGGCATGAACATACATAGCTAAAACATTCATAAATGTAACGCGCTTCGTCTTACCATTAAACATAACAAAAAATCTATACTCTTTCCACTTTTAAACACAATGTTAGTAATTACAGATTAAGGAGTCCATTATCACGACGCAGTGTTATAACTGTGAATTTCTTGTCGCGAGTTAATTTGAAGTTCCCGAGGGCAAGAAGTTATCGTCTTTATTAAGCACTTTTATGAATAAAACATGAGAACGACGCAATGTAGAGAGCAAATTGAAAGAGGACATATCATATCGTTATTAAAGATGCATTTATCTGCTTATTACTTGTGATAGTCTTTTGAATATAATAGCATGCTGGATTCAAGACATGTACGCAAATATGTAGGATAATAAAACACAACCGAGTCATTCGTTGATTGATAAAACTGCATGTATTTGCATTATTGCTAAACATAGATTTATAACAGTCATGTATTTACCAAATTGACTCTAAACTATTACCTACTATCATCAACAAGACAACAATTAATGTTGATGTCTAAAACATAGCTTACATGTATTTTTCCTGGTGTGTTTTAACTGTATCGATTGTATGCTTCGTTTATACTTAAGTTTCATAGACAATTGTTTTAACATTTTATTTTCACACAGACATTGAAATAAGTAATAATATTTATGATAAAGAAAGGCCATAAAACACAAAACCATTAAAATGACTACGTTTGAATGAATCCTGGTATTTAAAGACATATGGTTTCAATTACTGTAATCGCTAAAGTTATGAAACATACTTTTTCGCGACTTTTCAACTAAATTGAAAACAGTACCTTGCTAATACTTATAAATTAACAATGTTTATAATAACATTGCAAATGTCATTTATGCAGTTCCAAAATTGAAGAACTTTACATAAATGTTGTACTTTTACCCATATTCAGACTGCTGATTAGTGCTAAAAATGTTGTTCGATGGGCTAATAAGAGAATAGATTTTAAATCAGCAAAACAGACTAACAAAACAACTACGAAAAATTGAGTAACACGAACCTTACTGGTGGGGTGTGATTTCAGGTGGTCTAGAAGGGTGAGCAACTCCTGATGCACTCGTGGCAAACGTCGTATAACTCGTATTAAAATCCGGTAACTAGTCATATCCGATGTAGTCATTATTCAGTAAAGGGCTTGATAGTGGTTACGACAAATGGAACTAATCAATGGTCATTTGGAAAAAAATATTCCATTACGGTCAACTAAGTTATTATGCCGACCGTAAAATTTTAATGGATGATTTTAATCTTGCCACTGTGAATACCTGGTTAAGTAGCTTATCGCTCACCATACACCTTCTATCAAGAAAATCTGCATGGGAGGTTTAAGCTTTTTGAGTAATAAAATAAAATAAAATAAAATAAAAGTTTTAAAAATCTCAGATAAAAGAATACAAAAAAACTGTTTAAATCTATCATTACTGTTTCTATGTAAAAATAATTGGTGGTTTCAAACTCCTGACCACCTGAGCAATAAAAAACGGATTTCGAAAATACAGCTACACTTGTTAATCCAGGAAATGGTAAATTTATATATTTAATAATTGAAAAAACCTGATAGGCAAATGAATATCAGGATCTTCCACGATGTAACAGTGTTAGAACCATAGATTTTTCGACCCTCTACTCGGCCATCCCTCTACACAGCCATCCCTCATATGCAGCTTATAATCATGTGTAAATATCTTGTTAAAAGCTGTGTTTTCAAGAACAACGGACCGGGACGATATACATTCCTGATAATTAGCCATAACAGAACTTACTTCGTCATTAATGATCTAAATCACATTATAAATATACTGAAAACCAAATCTGACAAATGTTAGATTTTCTGATTGACTTGTTTGATATGTTTGGACGATATGTTCTTCAACATTTTTATTATCCATCGCTCATCTACTCGCCAACCTGTTCTTGTACTGTTAGGAGGCTGTTTCTAGAAGGCCTGCCGAAGACTTAAGAAAAGACACTAGCCCAATCTCAAATTCCACTTTATTGATAATGCTTTGGCCCTGAACAATGCTAAATTTGGTGACTGTGACTATTTGCATTCAATCTACCATATCGATCATGAAATTAAAGACACGCCAATTTACTTCGGTTTGCTTCGTAGTTCGACTTACTTCTAGAAATAGACGGGAAATCTACAAGCTAGACTCTACCACAAAAGTATTGACTTTCCAATGGTCAACTTCCCGTTTATTGATAGCAATATTCCAGCAGCTCTAGCATATGGTGTGTTAATGCATTGCACAATTTATACGTTATGCTTAATCCTGTGATTTGTATTTGATTTTTCAGAACTCTCACTTCTGTTGACTACTAAGCTATATATAAGGGTTTGTTGTACTTAGATTAATGTTATACCTGCAGAAGTTCTATGGTCGTCACGATGACGTTATCGATCGTTATGGGAAATCAATCCCTCAAATACGATGGGACATTTTTGCTGAGTCATAAGTAGTGTTTCCTTTTCCTAGATTTGACTTTTCGTAGACTTGACGATTAGTTTGTTTTTGTTTCGTTGATTGAAACATAACAACTTTTTCTTCTAATTTGGCACGATTGTATGTGGGAACTGACAATTTCTTAATTGTTCAGGAAGTAGAAAAATGGTTTGTTGACAAATTGAGTAAGATTTAACACGTGCTATTTATTATTGTTATACATCCATAACTATGTTTTTAAAGATAAACGTAGACAACCCTTAACATAATAATAAGGGATAAATAAAAAATACCCATTCCGATAACAAATTGAGTAAATCAATTTAAACACATCGTACACAACTGCCTTGGTATAATTTTATTCTATATATACGTGTATTTTGAAACAGTTTCATTTAACAGTATGTTGTAATGCAAGCATTATAAAATCCTTAAGATAAGAACAAGTTTTGTTCCAACACAATAAGATGTTAAAATTGACATATATCTCAATTCCATTTTTGTTACAGTATGTCGCCAGATGTCCAACGGCGTTTTTGCACTGTTTGGTACAAAATCGTACAAATCACAGGATATTCTGACGTCATACTCTGACAGGTTCCACATGCCATATGTAACAGCGAGTCCAGTAATGCAGGAAATGATTGGCAGTTACCAGATCCATATGAAGCCCCCTTTAAACAGAGTTCTCAAAGATCTGATAGTTTTCTATCGCTGGAACAATATCTCATACGTGTACGATTCCGAAGCAGGTAGGTTTGAATAGTAAAACATCATTCTTTAATTTAAAAATACATGCAATATAAGAACAACGAGAAGCATTAGGAAAAAGTTGAAGAAATACGTTTCAAAACCTTATAAGACATCAATTCCTTTTTATGTATTGGCACTTGAAGAGATGAAATTACATAATAATTACATAAATAATTGGAAGAGACTGTTGATGCACAATATCATTTTGGAAGGGTTTGAAATCTCTTATACTGGTTTAACCCCGCATTATTATTTAGTTTTCCTGATCCATGCCGTGATATTTATGAATATTAGAATTTAATACTAGTATTTTATATTCTTGTAATGTATTGTGTCTCTTTTTCATGTTCGTACATGAAGGTGTTATTGTTTCTATTGTTCTGTATTGTTGGATCATAAATATGGAATCATTACCAGTTCAACGTCACATGGTTCACGTGACTGTTGTCAGCAAGTATGTTATTCCCTTTATTCTTTGTATCAGTTATTGTAGATGTTTTGTATTCTGTCTTTTTGTGCTCAATTGAATTGTAAGGTTTGTGTTTGGGTCATTTTCTCTTTATATAACGTATACAAAAGAGATGCTAAATTTAGAAAAATGTCTTGCATATTTACGCTACAATAAAAATCGGGAAACTGAACACAATTAGGTTTATTACCTCACGTAACAGCGCAGACAGGTCTAAATTAGATGTATAATATTGTTTTTATACTAGTTGTCGAATAGCTCTTGTCATACCACTATTTCAGTGCAGTTCAAGATTATCCTTATAGATTTCAACGTAAACATTTAATCATTGCTTTGTTTGAGATCACTAGATACAAACGCTCTACATTTTGTATCACGTAATATCACTTGTCCAATCGATTTTAATGAATTCTTCTGAAGATTCATAATGTTAGATTTGTCAGATAATTTGGACAGCTGGCTACATCCCATGTTCATTAAGCTGCATGTTCGTCCGATTAAGATTCGATTATAAGACCTTTGCTCATCGACTAAACGTCAAATACCCTAGACTGATAAGGATGCTGTATATGTGACATATAGCGTGATTGAATGTATAATACCTATTTTGACTGTTACTTATCAATTTCCTAAGGAGTCTGATCGAATTATAATTATTGTAATTGCTTGTTCCTTGACCAAATCACAGATAGGAAAGTAAGTGTTAAATATTAAAACTTGTGCGTTTTGAATACCCTTTCGTTAGTTTTAAATACCTTTGTTTTAAATTGTTGTAATTTGTTCGAAATTTGATACCAAAACAGAATTAAATAATATATATTGATAGGTCAATGTATTTTCAGACAAAAGCCGATGTAAACGTTATTCCCCATTCATATAAATCAAAAATACAACAAAGTTCCAGGCAATAAGTTTTGATACGCCTGTCGCGCGTTTCGTCTATTCAATAAAAGCAAAAGTCATTCAGGTCACGTGACAACTAAAGATCTGAACATTGTTGACAATGAAACCCTACTTTATATTCTGTACCGTGAATTAAGCCCTAATTCATCAACTGATTCAGTAGAGGCTAGAAAATGGACAAACAAGAAGACTAGCGGTTGATACAATGTCCGAGTGGATAAAATCCAAGTCCAAGAGGACATTGATTCAAACCAGAATAAGTCGTTTTAGAATTTCTTTGAGTACTAAATCATCATTTGTCTTTAGAAATCTTGATGCTGCTAAAAGTATGTATGACATTTGATGAAAAATGTGTTGTTGTGCCAGCAAATAAAGTCCCTGCGAATATTATTTGTGTCTGCAAGAAACTTTTTATAGAGTGTTTGGTAAATGAATTGGAAATATAGAGTTCACTTGGCAGTCCTACCTACACCTCCACTACGCTTTCGAGAGGAGATTTTAGAAAATCTCAAATCGGTGTCTACATATCAAAGTCCGAAATTGTTGTCTCCCCTTCTTGTATTGTATACAAAAACCACAAAAATCCATACAAACAGCGTTTCATAGAAGGGTCGTCTAAGTGCATTCGAAACTTCTGACCATTTTTAGGAGCAATAAAACCGGGCTTCAAAAATACTGTAACAGCTTTAAAACCTTTGATTTTTGACACTCTAAACGGCCATACCTTGTATGCAACGTTAACCCATGCTTAAAGATCTAATTAAACGCTACTATTTTAAGACCGGACTTACTTCGCCAAAAATGAATCTAAATTAGATAATTTATATACTAACGTCCAAATTCGTCAAATGTTAGATTTTCTGATTGACAGTGTGTTTGTCATGTTTGGAGGACATGTTTTTCAACAGACTGTTGATATCCCTAATAGGAATGAATATGGTTCTCTCCTTGCTAACCGGTTTTGACTTTTATGAAGCTGAGTTCCTAGAATGCTTGCTAATTTCACATTCCGCGATATTGATGGTGTTTCGTCCCTGAATAATCCTAAATTCGGTAACTATGTGCATTTATTCTATCTTAGTAAGCTTGAAATTAAAGACACAACCAATACACTTAGGTTGGTCTCTAATTTAGACCTGCGTCTAGAAATTGAATAGGTAGGACAAAGTTGATTACTTCAACTTTAAATTTGTCAACTTCATCGATAGCAACTTTCCAGCAGATCTGAAGTTGATATTTAAGTTTGTTAGGGTTTCGTGGACACATGTGGACACAGAAACCCTGACTTGTGAGGATGGGAAAAATGATCAATATAGCATTTTCCACGTGCATCTTCAAAGACGAAAAAAGAAATTTCTTCAATTAAGATCGTTTCCCGTTAGTGTCGTAATGTCTTTGCTTTAATAACGTAAAAAGATTAATATTATGTTGGAAATTCGTATAAATAGACCGAAGTTAGAATTTTTTTATTTGCTACATTACGAGAAATGTGCCGTTAATCCGACAAATCATAAAAATAACATCGGATTATAACGGCAGTAAAATTCGGACTAACGTTTTCCAAGACAAGACATTGAGTAACTCGACTGTTGTCTTATTATAGACAGACACTACTTACTCGTCAAGATCACCTGACTGTACCCATGGTTTTTACTGAGTTCGAGTTACTCATTTTCTGGTTTGTTTTTTTGTGTTTTGTTTTGTTTTGTTTTGGGTTTTTTTGGGGGGGCGGGGGGGTCTTCTGCGTTTGTGTGTTGTGTGTTTGTCTATATCCAGATGTGTAATTGTCCCTGAATTTCGGTTCTTGTTTTTCGGTATGTTGCCTTGTTATTCTTCATGTACAATTTCTTTATAATAGTCAATTCAATAAACTGGTTGTTATTCGGTCTAACATACATTAATATTTTCGTAGTTAAGTAGTTTTATCTTATTTGAAGTATGGATGTGCTCGACTATTTACCAAAGTTTCGCAAACTTCCAACTGTTTTAATCCTTCAGAAATAATCTACTAATTTATTCCATTCAACAATGCAGAACATAGACCTCTTCACTATTTATGCATCCAATTTCAAATCTTATTACTAACTCATGAAACAATATTTAAAGGTTATTAATAGAACTTTTTTATATATTTAGTTTGTGGTTTCTTCAGAAAAAAATGTTGGATAGTAACACTTAACATCACTATACAATACATACGTTTCTGTATATGATCAAATGTAAACTCAGATACGCATGTCTATAACTCAGATACGTATGTCTATAACTCAGATACGCATGTCTATGCGGGCTTCTTTAGCATGTTTATGAGTAGAATTTGATTTGAAGGTTTTCAAAAGCGGCTTCAGCAATAATTAATTACCATATTGCGGAGAAGACTTTTTGTAAAACCTGGCGACATCCACTGACTTATTGTCTATGACAGTCTACCCATACATGTGTAAAATATATATATATATATGATAGATGAAACTGCGTAATCATTCAAATATTGCTATTATTGTGCAGAATTTTGTAAACGTCAGTTCGCGTTTTTCTTTAACATTGAGTTATTAAGCCTTTGTCTTCAGTGTATCGGTCTTGTATTTTTTTATAAGTCTGTTAAATGAACTATTGCAAAGTTTTATTGGTATATTTTCTTGCGACGATTAAGTTACTCAAATAAAGACAAGGACCGAGTCTGATAGATTGTCAGACATTTCCTTTTAAAACCTAATACGACTTCAATAAACTCTTATTTAGATTTCCCTTACTTAAAGATATCAAGCAGAAACCCTATTATTTCAAACCAATCGATATGTCACTTAAATGGTTAGGTAAATACAGTATTATTTAGGATAACCAAGACTCTCTTTACATTACTCTGATGTGAAAACGTATATTTACAATCTAAATAAGATTAATTCGTCCATGATAATGTCACAATATATTCTTTTCGTAGCGACCTTTACATAAACAGATAAAAACGAAACAAGTGTGTCAATACGAGATAACCATCGAAGTCAAGATTTATATTCCAGGGCTAATTGCTTCTTTGAACAGAATTTTACTGGAGGAAATTGTGATAATTACTGTTAAAAGTGTTGTAACAGTGTGTGAAACCAATTACAAGAAAGCTATCAGGAAAACATGGTTATCTTTACATTTAAGTTTCCAAAAGCAATTACGAATTGCAAATAAATTCCTTCAAACCTGTCATTAATCTGTCAAATATTCAAGACAAACCATTAATCCAATTCAAATTGCAAATATCGAAATAAAACCGAAATTGTATCACTTCTGAGTAAACCCAGAAATTTTCTTTAGAGAATGAGTTTTGTTCATTGAACTCTCTAGAGGCTTTCATAAGGGAAGGAGATGATTCATTTATTAAGGCTAGTAAACAGACTTTAACCCTTAATGCTGTATAGGAAATAATCGGAAAGATTCATTCTCAAGAGTTTTGTGAAACATCCTTTTAATCTACTTCAGCTTTCGTGGTATTGTGACCTAGGTGCTAAAAGCGGTTTTCTCACTAATGAGACAGCGTAGTACCTATTTTTAGCCGGTTGAGATATCCTTATCTTAACCCGTGGGTGAGATAAGAATTTCACGCTCCTTTTCCCGTAAAAATGTATTGTGACGTCAACTGTCGGTTCAGCAATAAAAATTAAAAAATATTTGCTTTAGTTGTGTTGCTTTACTATGCCTTTTTAAATATTAACATGAAAACAACATATCTGAGCTTCCATGACCCAATTTATGCCACAAAATGACAGCGGTAAACATTAACCTGGTCCCCTGGTGCAATATTTTTCATTTACGCAAGCTTCACTTTCAAATATAACCCCAGGTCACCACCAGTTTACTACCCAGTTTGATTGGTTGTTTAAACCTCCATGTTTTACCTAACTTTTCGCGCGTTGAAAATTCTTTCAGAATACAATTTAAATAAAGTAACTACCTGCTGCTTGTTTTACGGCTTTCAAGTAAAAATGACAAATCTCTGTAGAGTTATTTCCACATTCGAGACATAAATCAATAAAAGCATTCTTTTGATAAACTGTATTTTTATTTGATTTGATTACCAGACGCCGGACGTGACGTCATAATGCTTTGCATCGGAATTACGTCAGTTACAGTTAATACTGACGTAAATTTTGAGGCACTCCGAATGTTGTAAACCGGTCAAAATTTTGACCGGATTAATTGCTGGTGACCTGACTGTATATTCGAACCGGAAGTCCGCTTACGGTATTGAGAATATTTAGTCAGGATCCCAGACTACGCGCGAAAAGTTAGCTAAAACATGGCGTTTTAAACAACCAATCAAACTGGTTAGTAAAATGGTGGTGACCTGGGGTTATATTTGAAAGTGAAGCTTGCGTAAATGAAAAATATTGCACCAGGGGACCAGGTTACGGTAAACATCAAAACAAACACGGTGACGAAACATGTGTACATTGGAGACTACGTTCAGGGTAGATAACTCTATTTGTTGCCATATATTTGAATAGAACAGAACAGGATTTTTTTTACGAATTAGTGAGAAATAGAATCAAACACCGGTGGTTGGGCAAGACGGGAAAATCTCAGACACCCGCGTGTTAGATCCTATATGTCTATTGAAAGAATGGCCCAACTTAGATATTAATTTCTGGTAGGGTCTAAGTTCATGGTAGTTTATAATCGGTGCGACAAAAACTATTAAACCACGGGAATGTACTCAAACAAAATAGAGAACGCAACTATACAGAAAATCGTTCTTCTCTTTAGACTTAAATCTTGTCCACCATTAGACAAACAAGAATGCCTAATAGCTATTGATTTAGTGTCTATAGATCTTAAGTACATTTTCAGTTGTTAATGGCTTGCATTTATGCAATAGTTTATATAAAATATTATACAGAAGATAGAAAAATTAAAACACGTGCCCGTTAAACAAGAATAATTTTTTAATGTATCCTACTTTATTTATTGAACACTATACATTTGTCTTTTTTGCCAGTACAGTAAGCGTTTATCGTGTTTTTTCATACTTTTCATTTTTAAACATTATAGTCATCATTATGAAGCGGTCATGTGGTATTTAAAAATTATCGTCGGTTTCGGTGATTGTGTACAAACTTTTATATTGTCTAGACGGGTCCTCAGTGGTCGAGAGGATAAGGTGGTTAGACATGTACTATTTATCACCAGCGTGTCAACGTTGAGGCTACGATTTCAATCCTTATTGCAGTAATTTACAATGATTGCCAACAATATCATTGATTTCTTTCATGACATATAACATTGTTTAAATTTACTGTCCTGAGTTGTCTGCTGAGTTCTTCCGGTAAATGCATTAGTTTGCAATGTCGACTATTAAACGTTTGCTATGGTTACCAAAAATACGTATAATCAAATATAAATACTGTAAACCAATTAAAATTCGCGTAAGCAAACTTTCGCGAAATTGATATCATTAAAAATAAATATTCGCGGATCTACTGATGCCTGTATAGAAAATGGGCACAAAGTAAATAATAAATATTTAAGTTGTCGTTCTGTTGTCTTCTGTTTTATCTTATGTCGATCGATTTTTATAGCTGACTGATTCACGTGAACATAAACTCAAGTACATGTAGTTTAGTTAAGTTTACTAAATATATTTAATTTGTGAAAACGGAAATAAAAACAATTGATCTAAACAGGTGTTTGCATAATAAACACATTGAAAGAATTATTTTTGAAGTCAAATTTAATAAACCATTTTACCTTTATGGCCATATCGTGCCTGAAGGTGATCATAGTTGTTAATTACCACAGTGATTACTATTTTCATAACGGCTAATAAGTCGTTTGATCTTTTGACACCATACATAATTAAATAATTAATTCGTTCTTTTAACTACCAAACAGGGTGTCTTCAACCTATGCCAACATTTTAAAAATTTCTATTCAAGGAATGCCAACATGCAGAATACAATAGATGTTTTGATAGTAATTAAACTATTAATTATAGTTAAATCACAGGCAAAATTATTGTATGAGTTAATGAGAATCCTCAATTATTGTTAAATTTCAAGTACACAAAGTGAACACTTTTCACTAGAAATTTGTATAAATACTGCTGATTCTAAAGGATTTTATCAGTTGTCCAAAGCATTGCTAATGCACTGTTTGACATTCAGTGTGTTACAAACACAGACTAGGGAACCAGACCTTAGTCCACAATTGGTAAAGGTTCAGAGTGAAGACTGAACCAAACGAGCGAACATATTGGATATGTTGTACCCGCAACTGTATCGCTACTATAAATATTATTGAATATTCTAACTAAACTGCAGATTAATCATAACCATGACAATGACATAGTTCAGCTAAATGTTCATAAAGTTATACAGACTATTCGCAAACGCTGCAGAAGAGACTACTCCAGTTCTCAGTTTCCAGAAAGGGAAAGTATGTTCAAATCGAACAGAGACAGCTGGGTGAACTGAAACAGTGGCTACACGATGGTCAAGTTTCAGTAGAAGAATTTTCTGATGCTCAATTATGTATACATATACTGTTTTTATCTAATCTTTATTGAAGAAAGCAAAAATGTACAAGACAAAAAATATTAAAATAGAAAAATATATATTATTATTAAACAAAACAGAACAAAACCCTTAAAATGGATTTTTTACCTATACCTGAACACTAATTAATGAATTGTTAATAGAAGGGATTAAAATGTTTATACAACAATTCAATGTATGCCAACATTTTTTTCTTACCTTTTTAAACCAAAATTAAAAATGATGGCATTGGTTGAATGTCAATAACAGGATTCAGACGATAAAAGACAAATAATCAGATTTTAATTAAAACCTAAAAAAGATAGCTGTTTTATCAAACGGAAGTGTGAAATCATAGTTTAGTAATTCCAAATAAGGTTGTTCACACAAATTTGGTATTTTACACGACGCCAGTAGAGTCACTATTCTTCATAATTCATGATCCCAGACCTTTTCGCGAATATAATCTTTCGCGTTTGTTACCTCCTCGCGAAATTGCGAAAGTTTATATCACGCGAAATTTTATTGGTTTACACAGGGACAGTCTATACTTACTTCAGTATAGACTGTCCCTGGTTTACAGTACGTTATTTTAGAACGCCTCTTTAGTTTAGAAAATTAGATAATACTATGTCTATGAAAGTTTATAAAACTTTAGTATTCATATAAATATATCTATGATAAGCTTAGAATATTTTATAATTTACTGAAATATATAATAAATAAAATAATATCAATAGCAAACGTTTTGTTTCTCAATTTAAGTTTCTTATTTTAATACATCTAATGATATTCGATTTTTATTGTTTTAACTCCAGTTTGTCAATATTTATTCTGTGACTATACTGTTATGATCCCATTGTTCGACCCACACAGCTAAGTCCCCAGATGATGAATGGCGATACCCTTTCGCCGTCAGGTTACAAATACAGAAGACTTGGCCGAAATCACAAAAAAAACTCTAGCAATTATGTGTTACTTTTATGTAGAAGTCATTGAGATGAGGGGCACTGCAGTCGCTACTATTACATGTAATAAAGTTGTTCTCCCATGTTATTATTGCTTGCTTTTTTTGCTTGAAATATAACTGATATACTGCTAGCTGAGCGTTAACCAAATACTCCACAGTCTTACATTCCACGGGGAGCAGTACTTTTCTCAGTATCTAAACTAGGTGAAAAGTAATATAAGAGTTGTTAAATGATGAAAGTACATGGGGAAGAAATCTCGGATTTTACTTCCCGTGACCTTGCAAAACTGTTTAATTTCTAAAAAAACAAAATAAAAATACATAGGATTGATAATAAAAAGATTGATCAAGAGCAAACCAAACCATGGTTCAAGAGTGGAAAACAACAAAAACAAACAGACACATAATGCAAAAAGCAAAATATTGAGAAACACGTACCCAGCTAAAACCGGAGGTGTTCAGGTGATCCGAAAGGGTAAACAAATCCTGCTTCAAACATGGCACCCGTCGTATTACTCAAATTAAAATCTGTTAACTAGTAATATCCGAGATGCAGTGTAGTCATAATTCAGCATGAAGGCTGGAAAGTTGTTACGACAAAAGGAACAAATTAATGCTTATTTGTGACAAATTGATTTACCGAGCATGCTAGACATAACATTCTATGAACAAATAGGAGATTACTCATAAAGCGGACATGAAATAAAAAATTCTCAAACAAAAAACAAAGAAAGAACAAAACCGAGACACAAACAACTTGTTATGAACAAACATAAAACACATTTAAGGTCCATTATCTCCCCTACCAATACAGACAGTAAACTACAGAGATATGACAATAGAACAACATGGCGATATAAATATCCAGGCACATACAAGGACCAAAAACAATTCATTTTCTTTTATACCACATCAGCAACGTGCAACACTGACTAAAACAGACTAATACTGACGCAGGACTAGCGGGAAAGACTCGTATTTAAAACAAACTACATAAAAACATAAGACAAACAATTAAATACAAGATACAATAAAGAACAAAAGGAGAAAGAGCAAAATAACATTGAAGGAAATAATAACATAAAATGATTACTGTGCAAAGTTTTGAAAGCAAATTGAAAATTAGAATGCGTCACATCTTGCCAATAATTTCTTAATGTATTGTCTCGTAGAAATTTGCCCAGATGCACCTGATAATGTATTTAATTCCGTTTGTTGCAGGACTTTTGCGGTATCAGGAACTAAGAGAAAGTCTTCAGAATCCAGAAATACAAATTACACTGAAAATGCGACGCTTACAGAATGTATACAAAGCCCATGATGACCTAAGGTCCCTCGATCTGCAGGAGTCACGTCCTGGAATAAAATATATATTGATAGATTTAGAATCTGAGGAAACATACAATTTACTATTGAAACAGGTAAGAAGCATAAACATTAGTTCTAGTTATTAAAAAACGTTGGCAGCTAATTGAAAACAAATTCCATAATTCGTGATCTCAGATTTTAAATTCTTTATATCGAAATTCATGATTACGGATTTTTAATTTGTTGTCAAACTTACCTGACTTTGATGACAAAAATGACAGTCAAAGCATGTTTACGTTCGATAGAACTGTTTGATCTAACATACTTCCTGCGCCAAAAAAAGTAACTATCATGGAATAAATTTGAGTGAAAACAAATTGAAATTCGTTATCACGAATTCTGAAATGCGTTATCACAAATTTAAAATCCGTGATAGCGAATTCCGAAATTATTTCTAACGAATCGAAAATCCATAATCTCGAATTCAACAATTCTTTATTACGAACTATTAACCGTGATCACGAAATCTGGAATTTCTTTATAACGATTTTAAATTCGTGATCACGACTTCATGAATTCGTTATAACGAAAAAAAAAATTTTTGGAGGTCCTAAAGAAGACCCACTTGTATTGAATTCATTTATTGATATCGGCAATAATCTTTCGTCCCGAATCCGAAAATGCTGTAGTCAAACTTTTGGTTAAGTACAAGATAGTTGTGGTAGGAACGGTAATTTAGTTACCAGACTAATGGGATTAAAAAGTAACGAGGAATTTACACCATTTCCTGTCGTTATATAATTTATTTGTCGTAAGTGATGAATTTTTAAAAAGTAATTATATTTCTATTTCCTTAACTTGCTCAGGTTGAGTCTCATTTTTTATACCGGCCAACATGATGTAAAGATAATTGGTATTCTGTTCCTTAATTAACTCGATCATCTTCATCTTCATCGACATGGTACTCCACCTACATAAAGGAAGATTACGAACCCGTATAATGGATATTTTACTTCTTGTTACGTTATAAATCATGCCAGCATAGACCAATATATCATTCATGTTATTTAGGTCATGTATTCAAGGTTTTGTATTTTTGAAAAAAAACCTACGTAGAAATCAATACACATTTCTTATAACTTAACATATTATAAACTATTTAATATTTTCTTTTAATATGTGTGTTTTTTTTTGGTAGCTACATCATACGTTAATGCTATTTCTTTTAGATAAGAGAAGTTGGAATGAATAAAGAAAACTATTACTACATTCTAGCAACACAGGTATTATGGTATTTTAGGAATCAACTATTTCCTCATCTCAGGGTGGGGCCTATCTTAAATCTTTCAATGCTTTCAATCAGAAAATGGAGAGCATTGAAAGTTTAAATTTTAATTATATTGATCTTAATTGACAAGGATTGCCAGTTTTTTTACTGAAGGTTGGGGTTTCTGCAGTTACTCCGGCTTCCTCTCCGATAAAAAATTGTACGCCATGATAAAACTGAAAAATTGCTAAAAATGGCGTTAAACATCATTAAAACAAACAAACAAACAAACAAAATAAGTTGTTTTATGAATTGCACATAGAGAAGTTTCAAATTATCGTGTAATAAATGACTTTGATAGCCAGCTATATGCTTAAAGTGACAACATCAACTATTATATATTATATCATAACGGTTCCCCGGCAATATAATAAATGTTATATTATATCTTATATCATAACGGTTCTCTGGCAATATAATAAATGTTATATTATATGTTATATCATAACGGTTCTCAGGCAATATAATAAATTTTATTTATATGTTATATCATAACGGTTCTCCGGCAATATAATAAATGTTATATTATATGTTATATCATAACGGTTCTCCGGCAATATAATAAATGTTATATTATATGTTATATCCTAAGAGTTCTCCGGCAATATAATAAATGTTATATTATATGTTATATCATAACGGTTCTCCGGCAATATAATAAATGTTATATTATATGTTATATCATAAGAGTTCTCCGGCAATATAATAAATGTTATATTATATGTTATATCATAACGGTTCTCCGGCAATATAATAAATGTGATATTATTTGTTATATCATAAGAGTTCTCCGGCAATATAATAAATGTTATATTATATGTTATATCATAAGAGTTCTCCGGCAATATAATAAATGTTATATTATATGTTATATCATAAGAGTTCTCCGGCAATTATAATAAAGGTTATATTATATGTTATATCATAAGAGTTCTCCAGCAATATAATAAATGTTATATTATATGTTATATCATAACGGTTCTCCGGCAATATAATAAATGTTATATTATATGTTATATCATAACGGTTCTCCGGCAATATAATAAATGTTATATTATATTTTATATCATAAGAGTTCTCCGGCAATATAATGAATGTTATATTATATGTTACATCATAAGAGTTCTCCGGCAATATAATAAATGTTATATTATATGTTATATCATAAGAGTTCTCCGGCAATATAATAAATGTTATATTATATGTTATATCATAAGAGTTCTCCGGCAATATAATAAATGTTATATTATATGTTATATCATAAGAGTTCTCCGGCAATATTATAAAGATTATATTATATGTTATATCATAAGAGTTCTCCAGCAATATAATAAATGTTATATTATATTTTATATCATAAGAGTTTTTTGGCAATATAATTATGTTATATTATATGTTATATCATAAGAGTTCTCCGGCAATATAATAAATGTTATATAATATGTTATATCATAACGGTTCTCCGGCAATATAATAAATGTTATATTATATTTAATATCATAAGAGTTTTTTGGCAATATAATTAATGTTATATTATATGTTATATCATAAGAGTTCTCCGGCAATATAATAAATGTTATATAGTATGTTATATCATAAGAGTTCTCCGGCAATATAATAAATGTTATATTATATGTTATATCATAACGGTTCTCCGGCAATATAATAAATGTTATATTATATGTTATATCATAAGAGTTCTCCGGCAAATATAATAAATGTTATATTATATGTTATATCATAAGAGTTCTCCGGCAATATAATAAATGTTATATTATATGTTATATCATAAGAGTTCTCCGGCAATATAATAAATGTTATATTATTTCCGAAATTAATATATGTAATGAATCATACAAAAATACTTAAGTAAACATTCATATTCGTAAATTTCTTTACGTATAAAATTAGTAGACATACTACACGTGCAAAGAACATATATGTTTCATTATATTTACACTAACACTTTCCTCAGTTAATGTTAGTAAGAGATATCTTACCACCAGCAACACGTCATACAAATAGTGAAACAAATATTGTCGCTCAAACACCATTTCCTACAAAATATATTTATCTGATGATTTCCAGCGATTAATGCAAGTATACAGTCGATCACACTCAAGATTTTTAACGGCCTCTTTCTCTGTCTCGTGCTCGTACTTTTTACTTTAACCTTGGCCAATGTCGCTGTTGTTAAAAAAAATGTCCCAGAGTACATTGTGTGCCTAGTAGTATTATTGCATGTATCTAAGAAAAACCTCCAAGATACTGTCCAGTGTAATACAATGCTCTGTTCAGTTACAGTAAGTGGTTATTAGTATATATGATATATATAGTGCTAATAATTGGTACAAAACTCTTAACAACTTTAAAATATTTCAGAATATACTCGGTCTTCATATAGGAAAATTTCGCCATGGTGGAGTCCATATATTTGGTTTCCAGCTGGTGGACTATTCTACGTTTAAAGTTAAACGATTTATAAATCAATGGAAGCGCCTGTCTCCTAGTCTATGGTCTGGAGCTGGTACGGAACATATTGGGGTATTAATAACTTTATACATTTAAATTGAGCAATAACGTATTATACCACTGTTCGACAGAATCGGGGGTATGTAGTGCACCTAATGTCCGTCCGTCTGTCTATCCGTCCAGGCGCACTTCCGTCCGTTATTCCGAAAAATTTTGGTTTCCAGATGATAATTTAAAAAGCTTGTATCCGATTTGAATAAAACTTTGGGATATTGTTAGTATATCAGGTTGTAAGACGCCTGTCGGTTTTGGGGTAATCCGTTTAATTTCAAGGTCACAGTCCACAAAAAACGTTAGAATTTCTTTAACAATTAGATGTTTCCGGACAATAACTCAAAACGTTTGCATTTGATTTCAATTAAATTTTGGAATATAGTTTCATATTAGATGGATCACAAGTGTATCAGTTGTGAGGAAAATCCGTCAAATTTCAAGATCACAGTTGCCGAAGAAATTTAAAAAGACGTTTCCGGACAATAACTCAGAAAGTGTAAATTTGATTTCAATGAAACTTTAGGATAGTATAACAAGTCAGGTGGGTATGAAGCCTATTGAAGCTGTAGGAATTCATTCAATGGTCAAGATCACCAGTCGACAAAAAACCTTAGACATTGTAACAAAATAAAGTTGTGCAAAATTTAAGCGGTGTATCAGTGATCGCTAGATCACCTATTTCCAGTTAATTACAGTCTAAATTCAGAGATTTTGTAACGTCGACTTTTGGATTGGAGAAAAATGTAGTTGAGTTTTGGATCCCACTTTCATGTAACACCCATTGTTCACTTTTGTACCACAGACTTTAAGGGAACTGTTAAGTTTTAGGCCACAACTTGAAGGTTATATTGTTTACATATGGACTACAGACTTTAAAGTAATACTGTTAACATTAAGACACAGATTTTGATGTAATGTTGTTACGTCTTAAACCTTAGACTTTGAGTAATGCTGTTACGTTATGGACTATAAATTTTGTGTGGTTAATACTGATAACGTTTGGACCACACACTATGAGGTAATACTGTTATGTTTTGGACAACATAATTTGAGATAATACTGATAAAGATAAAGCCACAGACTTTGACATAATACTGATAACGTTTGGACCACAGAATTCAATTAATACTGCTAACATAAAGAATATAAACTTTCAAGTAATACTGTTAGGCTTTGGACCACACTTTTGGGTAACTCTATTTACGCATGGACCACAGACTTTGTGATAATACTGTTAAGTTTTGGAAAACGCTCTTTGAGTAATATTAGTAACGTTTTGTCCCACAGATTACAGGTAAATACTGTCATCGTTGATAAAAAAAACTTACATGAAATTCTCTTAAGGTTGAAAGCCCAAATTTGAGGTGTCAATGTTAAGAAAAAGTTTTGATGTAAAGCTGTTTGCGTTTAGACAAGATTTTGAGGTAATATTGTTTACGTTTAGACCAGACTTTGAGGTTATACTGTTAATGTTGAAAGCCCATATTTTGAGGTAATACTAGCAACGTTGAGACCAGACTTTGATGTAGTACTGTCACTGTGAAAATGTGTTTATTTAAACTGTGAATTGATTAGCCAAATTAATACATGTCATATGAAGATAAACATGAATTACTCTGAGTTACTAGTTTTTGCTTTAGGCTATGTATGTATTTAGTAAAAAGTTACAATGAATGTGATATTCAGAGAGATCCTCATCAAGTTTGCATACAAATCGCAAACAAAATAGTCTACAGTTATTGTTTTTTAAAGCCTTACTATAAACCTTTAGCGATGTTCTTTACAGGTGGGAGCCGCTCTTGCTGTAGATGCCGCCAATATGTTACACGAGACAATAAATTTAATGGTTGAAGATGATCCTAATGTGTTCCGATCGACCTTTAGAAGAGCTGAAATTTATAATTATAACACAACCAAAGGTATACCATGTTCCTTGGGTCGGCCATGGATGCACGGTTCCGAACTCATAACAAGGATGAAGGGGGTAAGATAAGTCTTGCAATACATTTATATAGTGTTACTGTCAATCATCAATAACAGTGTCCTAGTTGTATGAAATAAATTTGATTTTTGATTATTCTTGTGACATGTAATAACAAAGGCATGAAGGGTCGCATATCTAGGCCGAGTGGTTCAGGTGTGAAGGGTCCTCAGAGGCCGAGTTGGTCCTAAAGCTAAGTGATTAAAGTGTATGTGTTTTGTGCATATAACGAGTCGAAAATATACCAATACTTAAATAACCAATAATGTTTTGTTATTTTGGGTGCAAAACATTTTTTCACATGTTGCATTTCATATTTCAAAATTAGTTTTCCCATAAAACCCAGATATTGTATACATGGATAAAACCGCATAATGTACATGTTTGTTTAATAAACATTGTTTGTAAATATAATTATTGATAAATGTTTTACAAAATATGGTAACTAAAAATAATTTTCAAAATAATTTTAATATTAATTTAATAATTTAATACATCGTATACACTTTTAGGACCCGGAAAAAAGTCACAGACTTATATTAATATGTTTTCTTTAGATAATAATATTACATTAATAATACTTAAAACTAAGTTATACCGTAAAGAAATAAACTTGTATATTTTATAACAGCAGTGATATAAGGAAAAACAATTTGGGAACAGGAAAACACTGATTAAATTCTGGTGCAAGGATGGGTTTTTAATTAAATCGCTTAGTATATATTCCTGGTGAGCCATATAATAGTGTCTGTACGGGTAAATTGTTGACGATGTTGCTAAGATGATCTTGGTGTTCTTTGAAAAGTGGTCAGTGTAATAGGTAGTGGATTGTTGTCTCAACCTCTCCACAATGTTAAAGCGACGAATCAACTTTATTTTGAACGAACAAGCCCCGTTTTAGGGAGCTACACTCCTTCGTAGCCGAGAATGAAATAGTTGTGCATTTATCTTCCCGACAAAATAATATTGTGAACTTTAGTGGGGCTTTCTCTGCAAAAATCTGAAAGATGAGACTGGCGCACTAAGTTTCGTGCATTCAGATATCGAATTCCATCACCGTACAGTTGAAGGCAGAAAATAGTTAGAATAGAGTGCTGTTCTAGTTCGAACAGGTGAAATGGTGGCTCTATTCCTAGTGTTATTGCTGTGGATATCACTTAGTCTTGTATTAGGTCAGAAAGTTAAGAAGGGGTCAAACGGTGTTTTATTTTATAAAAGTAAGTCAATCTGTGAAATTCTCTTCGCTCATTGATTTTCAACCAACCTGTCTACAATTTTAAAAGTAAAGACTGGTGTCGTCAGCAAATAATGTAATAGTCGACTGACATCATCATTAATAAAGATGATAAACAGAAGAGGTACCACGGTGGACCCTTGAGGAACAAACACCAGCTTTTATTGTTATGACAAATTATTTATTACTACCCTTTGTTTCCTTCCTGATAAATAATTTTCTCCCCATTTTTTATAAAGACGATGATTGAAAGGAAGTTTCTTTGACTGTGACATATATCATTATTATGCAATCCACGACATATTTAAAACAGACAATATTTGCGGACGAAACTCTGTTTTCTTCCTCTCGTCTTGTTATTTTTGTTTGACGGTCGATATAATTTGTGCATATAGTTACCTTAATTCTAATAATATGCATTACACTAAATTCAAACATCAGCACGTTTTATTGCCAGGTTAGGTCAGGTTGTACTCAAGCATCTGTATGTAATTGTTTTTACAGATGACATTTGATGGACTCACCGGAAGTGTAAATTTTGATAAGTATGGAATACGAAATAATTTCAAACTAGCAGTTTACCAAGTTGCTTTAGATTACGGACCTGATAAGGTTAGTTCAACATATAAAAATGAATAGACAGCTCAGTTACGAATACTATGATGGTTTTTATATGCATTTTAGCCATGAATGTTGGAATCTTAATTACGTTCTTTCGTTGAAAGACTATTTCTTACCAAGTTTGTCTGTAGTTAAACCTGTTCGCCATGATAAAGAAGCAAAATGCTACCTGTCTATTACGGAAAGGGGCATTCAAGCAAACAAAACAAAACAGATTTAGTGGATAAGATATGATTGAGTTTTTACATTGTTAAGCTATCTTTTCTACGTGCAAAACTGTTTACTTTAATAATGTTAATAAAACGAACACCTAAATCAACATAGAAAGAATAACATTTGACCACAAAATTAAAATAAACAGACTAGCGGAGAACTAAGGATGATCCAACAGACTAGCGGAGAACTAAGGATGATCCAACAGACTAGCGGAGAACTAAGGATGATCCAACAGACGCGGAGAACTAAGGATGATCCAACAGACTAGCGGAGAACTAAGGATGATCCAACAGACTAGCGGAGAACTAAGGATGATCCCACAGACTAGCGGAGAACTAAGGATGATCCAACAGACTAGCGGAGAACTAAGGATGATCCAACAGACTAGCGGAGAACTAAGGATGATCCCACAGACTAGCGGAGAACTAAGGATGATCCAACAGACTAGCGGAGAACTAAGGATGATCCAACAGACTAGCGGAGAACTAAGGACGATCCCACAGACTAGCGGAGAACTAAGGATGATCCAACAGACGCGGAGAACTAAGGATGATCCAACAGACTAGCGGAGAACTAATGATGATCCAACAGACTAGCGGAGAACTAATGATGATCCAACAGACTAGCGGAGAACTAATGATGATCCCACAGACTAGCGGAGAACTAAGGATGATCCCACAGACTAGCGGAGAACTAAGGATGATCCAACAGACTAGCGGAGAACTAAGGATGATCCCACAGACTAGCGGAGAACTAAGGATGATCTAACACGATTCCCACTAAATATGGGATGAACTAAAAGCAACCCACCGGGTAATTCAGTCACGCCTCAATAAATTTAAACAACGCAACACGCAAGGTCACTGTTTTTGTACGTTAAATCGGAGCATTTTTCATTACACAAATATCCAATCAGATTGGTTTTACTGATGTTATAATTATAATATATGTTATGGATGTGTATTCTTAGATAAAGATTTTATGGTTGTGGATATGAACCCGTTTGCGTTATGTCTAATTAACTTCTTATGTTGTTTCACTCCGACTATGAAATAGTTCTAAAGTCAGGTGCAACTTGTGTCATTTTATGTACAGTAACGGTGTATTTCGAGGCGTAAAATGACGGCATTTAGTCCGTTATTATGTTGTAGATTGGAGAGTGGAATTCTTTAACTGGTTACAACTTGATTGGAGAGGGTAATAAAGGATTGGTAAAAAATGAAACAGCTCCAAGAAATTTCAAAATTGTTATCAGCGTGCTGGTATGTATTGTTGTTTTGTTTCACCGTCTTGTTGTTTCCAAGCATAAGTGTGATGTTCAATTTGCCATAAATGAGCACCCTATCATACACTAAGATCATAACTCTGACAATTTGTCATTCTTTCCATTAAGATTTCTGCAGGTTATTTCCAATGTTGAAAGTTGTTTTTCCTAATTTATATGAGTTTTGTGCATTTTAGTTTGTTGCTTTTATGAACACCAGAAAAATTTATTTATATCAAAGATGTATACCTATTTATAAATTTAACACGAAAGAAAATTTAAATTATGAAAATTGAGAATTTATTAGTACATGTGCCTAGTAACTGTATCTCTGTCTTCTACTGTTTCTTGTTATATTTATGTTATCAGGCATAATACAGACAGCTGAAGGATTGACTTGGATTATCTACCTTTAATCTTCAGTATATTTACGTTGTTTTACAAGTTATACGTCAAGTTTATGTATTTTTTACTGAAACTGATAATAAAAGATTTCACTTCAAAGTAGATATGATACGATAAATGCACATATACATAAATTATGCTTCGTGCATATCCTTTCAAAATTAAAACCATTCAAATTATCAACTGATTGCTGGTTGACATCAATGTCTCGTGAATGATAATGGCCCATTATAATGTATTAGAGCTACAGTCAGAAATTGAACTGGTGCTATCGGAGGCAATCACTTAAATGCCACATTATAACGTATTAAAGCTACAGTCAGAATTGAACTGGTGCTATCGAAGGCAATCACTTAAAACCGTACAGGTTACTTCAGTGGTACATTTAATTATGCAATTTTAATTTCAGGAAAAACCCTTTTTTATGCTTAAAACAGATCAGCCTAAAAATGGGTCAAACTGGACCGGAAATGACAGATATGAAGGTATTTTGTTGTATTGAAGACGATACAAAAGCGTCATGAAAGAACAAATCTAAGTATGAAACTACATAGAAACAGACACGGATGATAGAAAACACGACACAATCATAAATGTAGTCACAAAATACAAGGAACAAATATGCAAACAACGGGAAAAGGATAATTTACAATAGGAAAAATGCTTATTCATTTACACTCAATAATCCAGTCCTATATATTTGCAACGTATAATTCGCATGAAAAGCAATATATTTCGTACTGAATTATATTGCAGGTTTCGCATACACGATATTTTGGGATAACATTGAGCAAAATCAGTACTTGTAACTTTGGATTTTCGTAGGCATCGATGATACATTCAAGAAAATTTTTATTTCATTGTTTGTAGGTTTTTCTGTCGATTTAATTCAGGAAATATCCAAAATTTGTAACTTTGACTACACATTAACTCACAGCTTGGACGGTGTTTACGGAGAACGCTTTTCTAATGGATCCTGGAACGGTTTGATGGCATTGCTAATAAACCAGGTTGGTTCACTACTTCAACTAAGAAGAATAAAGTGGACAAGAATGTGATTAAATCACAGCTTATAATTTGTGTTTAAGGATTATCTACAAAAAAAATTTTCCCCATCGAGGGATAAAATTTTCGTTTTGCACATTGTATAATCCGCTTTGCAGATTATATTAAATGTGCTCAAGGGAAACTTTGTTTTCTCTGGATAGAAAAAATACTTTTTGTAGTTGATACTTGATTGAATTGACATTTCTGTTGCTTCTTTGTAGTAATATATTTAATTTTGTCATATATTGTGCTATCGTGATAATAATTCTCTATTTTAAATGTGCCTGTCTGAAAGGAAGTAGCTGCCTGAAATATGGATAGTGAATACCGGTCTTCGTACCGTACTTAACTTTAAGGTTGTCAGTGGCGTAGCTAAGTTCTGATTGCAGTGCACGCAAAAATTACGGCAGGGGGTCTGGGGCCGCTCAAGGCCCGTAGAGGGTCCGGAGCAGGGCGCTGGTAGGGGTCCGATGGGTGGGGGGCGAATCCCCTTAAGCTCCGCGGATATAGCCTTTAAGAACTAAATTTTAAGTGTATGGAAGCTTACTTTTCCAAGGAAATTGACCCAGTCACGAGCATTCAAAAACTTTTATTTCAATGCATTTTTATAATACATTTTTTATAAATGCAGTGATATAAAGTTTTGGAATGCTCGTGACTGGGTCAATTTCATTTGAAAAGTAAGCTTCCATACAATTGTCATTTCTTTTAATAGCTACATCACTGGTTGTTCTGTTTTAGAACAAAACAGTTTTTGATGAAATTTTACCATTGTTTTGAATTTGTACGTATCATTGCATTGATATCAAATTGCAGACATTTTCTATATATTGAAGTTTATTGTTGAAATAGTTTCTCCTTTGTTTTGCCTCTACAAAACCTCATCCAGAACCCATCCTATTACAGTTATTTTACATTTGAGAAAAAATAAGATTAAAATACAAACTGTAAATGTTCCGCAGAGTAATATATGACGTCAAAGGGGTGTGTTTCTATGACGAAGATTTTTTTTCCATACTAGAATAGAAAATAGAAAAATTTTTCTGGCCAATCAAAAATCAGTTTTCTCGTATTATTTATTTATAATATGCGAACCAAAACTATTTATCTCTCTACCGTTTTTTATTTATAAAGATATCAAGTTTAAAAAGAGAATTAGTTTTTCGCACTAAAAATGTAAAATCGAAATTAACATGATAAAATTATGTTGTTTTATTTCTTCTGTAGTCAGCAGACATATCCGTAGCGCCATTGACGATTACAAAGGAGCGACAACACGATGTTGACTTTTCTGAACCATTCATGAACAGCGGTATAAGCATCATGATAAAAATACCGGAAATACAAAAACCCGGTGTGTTTGCTTTCATGCAACCGTTTTCATTATTTCTATGGATGTGTATTGTTATATCGTACTTTGTGGTCAGTATAGGATTATATTTGGTTGGACGTTTCACTCCGTCAGAATGGGCATGGACAAAATCGTGCAAGGCCAAAAATAAACATAGTTTTAATGCGACCAGTTCCTTTTGGTTCACCATGGGTTCTATGATGCTACAAGGATCAGATAACTGTCCTAGGTAAATCTGATAATCTTGTTAATATATACCCCTTGAATGATTACTGCGTAAGAACATTTATATGTTTTCAGCCTTAAGTAATTATTGTTCCACCTGTAACGTTCATTATATCCATTTTTTACAATGGACAGCGAGTTCAAGACGGTTTCTAGCAAGTGCAGGTAGATGCCAACCATTGTTGCACTATCTCTTGCTTTCTATGTAGTAAAGTAGAGAATCACACTTATCTGCAAGAAGGGGGCGCGATGATTAGCCCAGTGAGCTCTTCCAAATAAACCGATTTAAATCTGCAACAAGGGGGCGCGATGATTAGCCCAGTGAGCTCTTCCAAATAAACCGATTTAAATCTGCAACAAGGGGGCGCGATGATTAGCCCAGTGAGCTCTTCCAAATAAACCGATTTAAATCTGCAACAAGGGGGCGCGATGATTAGCCCAGTGAGCTCTTCCAAATAAACCGATTTAAAACTGAATTAATTAAAATTGCCGACATAATAACAACTCTTACTTCGTCAAACTCCTGTAATATGCGCTGTAAAATGACAAGCTATTTTTGTGAGAATTTGTTTACTGCATTTGTTTTATTGCCGAAACCTCATACTACTCTTACCAACAACAGACGACAAGAAAACGGTATAATCCACTTATTTATGCAAGGTTCTGTTTTATGATGGTAATAAGGTCAGTATGATAACAAAAACACAGCTCTATAATAGTACAATGATATCATTTTCAGATCTAGCGCTGGTCGTATTGTTGGTGGAGCAAGGTGGTTTCTGGTATTGATAACCATTTATATGTTATTTTCAGATCTAGCGCTGGTCGTATTGTTGGTGGAGCATGGTGGTTTCTGGTATTGATAACCATTTATATGTTATTTTCAGATCTAGCGCTGGTCGTATTGTTGATGGAGCATGGTGGTTTCTGGTATTTATAACCATTTATATGTTATTTTCAGATCTAGCGCTGATCATATTGTTGGTGGAGCAAGGTGGTTTGTGGTATTGATAACCATTTATATGTCGTTTTCAGATCTAGCGCTGGTCGTATTGTTGGTGGAGCAAGGTGGTTTCTGGTATTGATAACCATTTATATGTTATTTTCAGATCTAGCGCTGATCGTATTGTTGGTGGAGCAAGGTGGTTTCTGGTATTGATAACCATTTATATGTTATTTTCAGATCTAGCGCTGATCGTATTGTTGGTGGAGCATGGTGGTTTCTGGTATTGATAACCATTTATATGTCATTTTCAGATCTAGCGCTGATCGTATTGTTGGTGGAGCAAGGTGGTTTCTGGTATTGATAACCATTTAAATGTTATTTTCAGATCTAGCGCTGGTCGTATTGTTGGTGGAGCAAGGTGGTTTCTGGTATTGATTACCATTTATATGTCATTTTCAGATCTAGCGCTGATCGTATTGTTGGTGGAGCAAGGTGGTTTCTGGTATTGATAACCATTTAAATGTTATTTTCAGATCTAGCG
This sequence comes from Limnoperna fortunei, assembly GCA_944474755.1. Classification (NCBI taxonomy): domain Eukaryota; kingdom Metazoa; phylum Mollusca; class Bivalvia; order Mytilida; family Modiolidae; genus Limnoperna; species Limnoperna fortunei. Next base: position 87,579,545 of record OX104115.1, read on the forward strand.
CTGGTCGTATTGTTGGTGGAGCAAGGTGGTTTCTGGTATTGATAACCATTTATATGTCATTTTCAGATCTAGCGCTGATCGTATTGTTGGTGGAGCAAGGTGGTTTCTGGTATTGATAACCATTTATATGTCATTTTCAGATCTAGCGCTGGTCGTATTATTGGTGGAGCAAGGTGGTTTCTGGTATTGATAACCATTTAAATGTTATTTTCAGATCTAGCGCTGGTCGTATTGTTGGTGGAGCAAGGTGGTTTCTGGTATTGATAACCATTTATATGTTATTTTCAGATCCAGCGCTGGTCGTATTGTTGGTGGAGCAAGGTGGTTTCTGGTATTGATAACCATTTATATGTTATTTTCAGATCTAGCGCTGGTCGTATTGTTGGTGGAGCAATGTGGTTTCTGGTATTGATAACCATTTATATGTCATTTTCAGATCTAGCGCTGATCGTATTGTTGGTGGAGCAAGGTGGTTTCTGGTATTGATAACCATTTAAATGTTATTTTCAGATCTAGCGCTGGTCGTATTGTTGGTGGAGCAAGGTGGTTTCTGGTATTGATAACCATTTATATGTTATTTTCAGATCTAGCGCTGGTCGTATTGTTGGTGGAGCAAGGTGGTTTCTGGTATTGATAACCATTTATGTCATTTTCAGATCTAGCGCTGATCGTATTGTTGGTGGAGCATGGTGGTTTCTGGTATTGATAACCATTTATATGTCATTTTCAGATCTAGCGCTGGTCGTATTGTTGGTGGAGCAAGGTGGTTTCTGGTATTGATAACCATTTATATGTCATTTTCAGATCTAGCGCTGGTCGTATTGTTGGTGGAGCAAGGTGGTTTCTGGTATTGATAACCATTTATATGTTATTTTCAGATCTAGCGCTGGTCGTATTGTTGGTGGAGCAAGGTGGTTTCTGGTATTTATAACCATTTATATGTTATTTTCAGATCTAGCGCTGGTCGTATTGTTGGTGGAGCAAGGTGGTTTCTGGTATTGATAACCATTTATATGTCATTTTCAGATCTAGCGCTGGTCGTATTGTTGGTGGAGCAAGGTGGTTTCTGGTATTGATAACCATTTATATGTTATTTTCAGATCTAGCGCTGGTCGTATTGTTGGTGGAGCAATGTGGTTTCTGGTATTTATAACCATTTATATGTTATTTTCAGATCTAGCGCTGGTCGTATTGTTGGTGGAGCAAGGTGGTTTCTGGTATTTATAACCATTTATATGTTATTTTCAGATCTAGCGCTGATCGTATTGTTGGTGGAGCATGGGGGTTTCTGGTATTGATAACCATTTATATGTCATTTTCAGATCTAGCGCTGGTCGTATTGTTGGTGGAGCAAGGTGGTTTCTGGTATTGATAACCATTTATATGTTATTTTCAGATCTAGCGCTGGTCGTATTGTTGGTGGAGCAAGATGGTTTCTGGTATTGATAACCATTTATATGTTATTTTCAGATCTAGCGCTGGTCGTATTGTTGGTGGAGCAATGTGGTTTCTGGTATTTATAACCATTTATATGTTATTTTCAGATCTAGCGCTGGTCGTATTGTTGGTGGAGCAAGGTGGTTTCTGGTATTGATAACCATTTATATGTCATTTTCAGATCTAGCGCTGGTCGTATTGTTGGTGGAGCAAGGTGGTTTCTGGTATTGATAACCATTTATATGTTATTTTCAGATCTAGCGCTGGTCGTATTGTTGGTGGAGCAAGGTGGTTTCTGGTATTGATAACCATTTATATGTTATTTTCAGATCTAGCGCTGGTCGTATTGTTGGTGGAGCAAGGTGGTTTCTGGTATTGATAACCATTTATATGTTATTTTCAGATCTAGCGCTGGTCGTATTGTTGGTGCAGCAAGGTGGTTTCTGGTATTGATAACCATTTATATGTTATTTTCAGATCTAGCGCTGGTCGTATTGTTGGTGGAGCAAGGTGGTTTCTGGTATTGATAACCATTTATATGTTATTTTCAGATCTAGCGCTGATCGTATTGTTGATGGAGCATGGTGGTTTCTGGTATTTATAACCATTTATATGTTATTTTCAGATCTAGCGCTGGTCGTATTGTTGGTGGAGCAAGGTGGTTTCTGGTATTGATAACCATTTATATGTTATTTTCAGATCTAGCGCTGGTCGTATTGTTGGTGGAACAAGGTGGTTTCTGGTATTTATAACCATTTATATGTTATTTTCAGATCTAGCGCTGGTCGTATTGTTGGTGGAGCAAGGTGGTTTCTGGTATTGATAACCATTTATATGTTATTTTCAGATCTAGCGCTGGTCGTATTGTTGGTGGAGCATGGTGGTTTCTGGTATTGATAACCATTTATATGTTATTTTCAGATCTAGCGCTGGTCGTATTGTTGGTGGAGCATGGTGGTTTCTGGTATTGATAACCATTTATATGTTATTTTCAGATCTAGCGCTGGTCGTATTGTTGGTGGAGCAAGGTGGTTTCTGGTATTGATAACCATTTATATGTTATTTTCAGATCTAGCGCTGATCGTATTGTTGATGGAGCATGGTGGTTTCTGGTATTGATAACCATTTATATGTCATTTTCAGATCTAGCGCTAATCGTATTGTTGATGGAGCATGGTGGTTTCTGGTATTTATAACCATTTATATGTCATTTTCAGATCTAGCGCTGGTCGTATTGTTGGTGGAGCAAGGTGGTTTCTGGTATTGATAACCATTTATATGTTATTTTCAGATCTAGCGCTGGTCGTATTGTTGGTGGAGCATGGTGGTTTCTGGTATTGATAACCATTTATATGTCATTTTCAGATCTAGCGCTGGTCGTATTGTTGGTGGAGCAATGTGGTTTCTGGTATTGATAACCATTTATATGTCATTTTCAGATCTAGCGCTGGTCGTATTGTTGGTGGAGCAAGGTGGTTTCTGGTATTGATAACCATTTATATGTCATTTTCAGATCTAGCGCTGGTCGTATTGTTGGTGGAGCAAGGTGGTTTCTGGTATTGATAACCATTTATATGTCATTTTCAGATCTAGCGCTGGTCGTATTGTTGGTGGAGCAAGGTGGTTTCTGGTATTGATAACCATTTATATGTTATTTTCAGATCTAGCGCTGGTCGTATTGTTGGTGGAGCAAGGTGGTTTCTGGTATTGATAACCATTTATATGTCATTTTCAGATCTAGCGCTGATCGTATTGTTGGTGGAGCATGGTGGTTTCTGGTATTGATAACCATTTATATGTCATTTTCAGATCTAGCGCTGATCGTATTGTTGGTGGAGCAAGGTGGTTTCTGGTATTGATAACCATTTAAATGTTATTTTCAGATCTAGCGCTGGTCGTATTATTGATGGAGCAAGGTGGTTTCTGGTATTGATAACCATTTATATGTTATTTTCAGATCTAGCGCTGGTCGTATTGTTGGTGGAGCAAGGTGGTTTCTGGTATTGATAACCATTTATATGTCATTTTCAGATCTAGCGCTGGTCGTATTGTTGGTGGAGCAAGGTGGTTTCTGGTATTGATAACCATTTATATGTTATTTTCAGATCTAGCGCTGGTCGTATTGTTGGTGGAGCATGGTGGTTTCTGGTATTGATAACCATTTATATGTCATTTTCAGATCTAGCGCTGGTCGTATTGTTGGTGGAGCAATGTGGTTTCTGGTATTCATACCATTTATATGTCATTTTCAGATCTAGCGCTGGTCGTATTGTTGGTGGAGCAAGGTGGTTTCTGGTATTGATAACCATTTATATGTCATTTTCAGATCTAGCGCTGGTCGTATTGTTGGTGGAGCATGGTTGTTTCTGGTATTGATAACCATTTATAAGTCATTTTCAGATCTAGCGCTGGTCGTATTGTTGGTGGAGCATGGTTGTTTCTGGTATTGATAACCATTTATAAGTCATTTTCAGATCTAGCGCTGGTCATATTGTTGGTGGAGCATGGTGGTTTCTGGTATTGATAACCATTTATATGTTATTTTCAGATCTAGCGCTGGTCGTATTGTTGGTGGAGCAAGGTGGTTTCTGGTATTGATAACCATTTATATGTCATTTTCAGATCTAGCGCTGGTCGTATTGTTGGTGGAGCAAGGTGGTTTCTGGTATTGATAACCGTTTATATGTTATTTTCAGATCTAGCGCTGGTCGTATTGTTGGTGGAGCATGGTGGTTTCTGGTATTGATAACCATTTATATGTCATTTTCAGATCTAGCGCTGGTCGTATTGTTGGTGGAGCAATGTGGTTTCTGGTATTGATAACCATTTATATGTCATTTTCAGATCTAGCGCTGGTCGTATTGTTGGTGGAGCAAGGTGGTTTCTGGTATTGATAACCATTTATATGTCATTTTCAGATCTAGCGCTGGTCGTATTGTTGGTGGAGCATGGTTGTTTCTGGTATTGATAGCCATTTATAAGTCATTTTCAGATCTATCGCTGGTCGTATTGTTGGTGGAGCATGGTGGTTTCTGGTATTGATAACCATTTATATGTCATTTTCAGATCTATCGCTGGTCGTATTGTTGGTGGAGCATGGTGGTTTCTGGTATTGATAACCATTTATATGTCATTTTCAGATCTAGCGCTGGTCGTATTGTTGGTGGAGCAATGTGGTTTCTGGTATTGATAACCATTTATATGTTATTTTCAGATCTAGCGCTGGTCGTATTGTTGGTGGAGCATGGTGGTTTGTGGTATTGATAACCATTTCCTCATACACTGCAAATTTAGCAGCATTTTTGACCATTGAAAAATTACTAACGCCAATAGAATCTGTAGACGATCTAATCCGACAGACAGAAATTTCGTACGGAACAATAGGTTCCGGGTCATCACAAGCTTTCTTTAAAGTAGGTGTTTATTTTATTAACCATTAATTTCTTTTACGATCGTTTGACCTGAACTTCGTCAAATTTTGACGTTCAATCAAAATTATTTATTCGGGATAAATGGTAGATATAATAATAAGATTTATTTTACGTCGGCATGGTAAGACAACAAAGCAACACAAGCTCTAATGAGCTTTTTACCGACTAATTACATAATTCATACAGAAAACATACAAAGTCTACACAACCACAATATCAAAAGCAACTGGCATAACATATTTAGCACACAATTAAAAGTTTCATAGCAATTAAAGCCGCACAATTAAAGAAACAAGGTTAAAAAAATATATAAGGATTAAATTATGAGACCAGCAATGCAAAGTTGTAAAACATATAGTTCAAAGAAGCAACCAACACATATAAAAGCATAATTAAAAGGCAAGTAGACACATAAAGTAAGACACCAGTAAACAACACAAAAGCACAATAAAAGCACACAGCACAAATTCATTTAAAAGTATTAGGGTTACATAGGTTTTATATCAATAAAATAATAACTGAGAGAACACACATATGAAATAAGAGGAAGCTATTTATTGTAGCAGAAAAACCTGAGATTATTTTTTATTGTTTTTTGTTATTGCCCACATATTCGACATTGGCAATTTTTCCCATCCCAAGATTTCAAAATATTTTTAAACTGATTAAAACTTCCAATTTGTCTAAAATGCTCAGGTAATTCATTCCACAATACAGCTGCCGAGTATCTAAAACTGTTCTTACCATATGTAGAAGTATTGACTCGAGGTATATCTACAATATTTGAATATCTAAAATTATATCTACAGTTTTAAAAAACTACCAGATCATGTAAGCATTGTGGTGACAACTTGTACAATATTTTGAAACATTCCAATGCCATATTTCGCATCCGCCTAATCTTAAGAGATGGAATTCTGGCTCTAATAAACAGGTCATCATAAGACATACTGTAGTCGTCTTATATGAAACGTAGAGCCCTCCCTTGTATCTTTTCTAGCTTGTCAGTGTTTTTCTTGCTACAGAAATGCCAGGCAAGTGGGCAAAAATTAAAATTTGATAAAATAAAAGTATGAAATATTGTGAGTTTATTTAGTTTAGATGTTTGGTTATATGCTTTTTGGAGGTAGATGTTTGGTTATAAATTTTTTTGTATAATATTTGATAAATTGTATTTCTATAAAATAATCTGAAATTGATTGCATGTTGATCACATCATTCAGTGTTCGATTTTGAAGAATGTCGACAGAGGGAAAGGCATTGTGACGTAAGCACTTACGATGTATTGTACACTTACGACTACTGCAGATCTATAATTAGGCAATATTGATTGAAAAGCTAAATGATAAAACAAATCTAGGAGTCAAATTAATACAACTATTTATCACTGCCTCAAAGATAAACAGATAACAAGACTTTGTTCTCAAACTTAAGCATGGTCTTTTTATGTATTACGTTTAGTATTCAGAAGTACCCGTCTATAAAACTATGTGGAACTACATGTCTACTGCAGAGCCGTCTGTGTTTGTGAGGTCAATGGCCGAAGGAGTAGAACGTGTCCGAAATATGAAAGGGAAGTATGCCTTTCTCCTAGAATCTGTCTACAACGAATACTTCAACTTTCAAGAACCATGTGATACAATGCAGATTGGGCCTAATCTAAATAACAAAGGTTATGGATTGGCCACCCCTAAAGGATCACAACTGAGGTATCTAGTATTCGTAGCTTCACTGCCCGTCCCCCCCCACCCCCCGCCCCCTGGTCGGCTTATAACAATAACCTCAGTTTGAAGTTAATGCAGAGCTGTTCTTTATTTACAAAATAGTTGATGTTGCTGATGGCAATTTCACAAACTTTGGACTGCCCAAGGGTCGTAATATGTACCAAGAAACTGATACGACTTGAGCCGAAGTCCAGGATATCAGTTTCTAGGTCCACAACCCGAGAGCTGTCCAAATTTTGTAATATTGCCATCAGCAACATCAACTATTTTGTTTGTTGCACTGAAGAATTATAAATACATTAATAAATTTGTGCATGTTACTGTTTTTCTTTTCTTTCTTTTTTGTGAAAAAAAGATCTGTGTTTTCTTCATCTAGTATTTTTCTGTAATGTGTTTATTTTTTACTAGCCATTCTATTGAAAAAAGAAAAAGGAAGGGAAATAACACTAAAATTTATACCATACCTAGCTGTCCGCTTTTCTGATATGGACTTTTAGCTATCAGTTCATATAAGAAAATCGGACTGCTGGCTTTAATATCTTGTATTTTTTTAGTCCGCGGTTGTTAACCAATCAAACGTAGTAATTTATTACTGATATGCAATAATAAAACGTATTTAACGAAACTAGAGTGAAGCTAGCCAGCAATACGAGCCGTCAATAACGTTATCCGTCAATAATTCAGCCCGCGATAATGTTCATTCGGGCGAGTTCGAGTAATGCATGAAAAGTAATTAATTATTAACTTGAGTTATCTCCCTTTTGACACCTGACACTTATTTAAACGAGACTTTACGGTAACTTTATATTGTATTCTTATTTAGTCAAATTTTGAGAATAGTAGAGCCAATTGTCCCAAAATAAAAATAAAACAATGTATCCTTTGCAACGTAAAATTAATTAAGTTTGTTATTTAACAAGAACTATCATAAAAAAATACAATTTTAATACATTTTTATTATATTTTTATAATTAGATTTATTAGGGAGTAGAATTTTTTTCCTTAGTCATGGATTATATCAGTGTTTGCCTCATCGAAATATTTTACATACAAACGGATTGAATTGGAGGTCTGAATTATTGACGGAATGCGTTATTGAAGGTTCGGTCCGACATGCAGTCTGTCAGTCCGTCACACTTGTTTTCTAAATGGTTGGAGATATTAAGCTGATAAGTAGCATGAGAATCAACAAACATAAGGCCCCCTCACATAAGTTAAAGCTAGAATTTCAATTTCGTTCCAGTCCGATGTTTTTTTTCCCGACATTGTTAGCCCTTGGACTTAGACAAAATTTCTGTATAATAACAAGTTTCCGGACATTTTTTTTTCTAAACGGTTGTAGATATTGAGTTTATATTTAGGAAAAAAAAACTTAAAAATCCAAAGGTTAACGGATTTCGATGAAAATTGGAATATAATTAGAGTATGTTATACCACACCATATGACGTAGGTGATTCAACAATTGTGAGTTGTGAGATAAATGTATTCCGGTCCGATGATTTTTGACGAAGTTAAGGGCCTTGTTCCTAGAAAATTAAATTTGCCGACAGGAACTTAATATTGCATGTGCAGTACTATTCACACTGATTTATTTCAATTGGTTCTCCTTCCTTGGATGCCTCATTGACGGATCGATAAGGACTATACCTATAAATTTGTATTTCATATTTTGGGACTTAAGGACCAAGCCTTACGGTTACTTATTGGTTCTTTGTGCACGTCCTACAGATCTGCCTAAAGCATCCAAATGGGCGAATGTTGGAGGCCCTCTAGTTGAAATATTGTCAGGGTATAATACGGAAAGCCTGACCACGGACCATAATAGATAACGTATTTGATATAGTCCACGCACCAAAAAAATTTCGAAAAAGATGCGGTTCGTTAAAAGAGGTTAAATTCTTCGTCATTACAAATTCTCCAAACTTTTCCTGTGGCAATCTTAATTTTGTTCGTGTTAGTCCATTGCTTTTTCCATTATGTATATGTTGGCAGGATTTGGTCTAACTTCCTTATTAAGTCTAATGTAATGAACGTAAACCTTATTAATGTTGTGATGCCTCTGCTTTGGTAGCACTTTATTACATAAAAAACATATTTTATGCTTATTGAATTTTGTCTCTTCACTTGCCTAGCGATTCCAAACACGAGAACGAGAGAAGAAGCAATGGAATATTTAATTTTAATTAGATTTAAGATCGCTTATATAGGTTAACATATTTTATCGTTCGAGTCAAACATGGTTGAGTATTCCACACTTTTATTGTGTCAGAAATAATGTGACAACCAACAGTTTCGTTTTTCATATTTTCTTAGTACATCTTTTACAATTAGTTTTACTGTAGTTCATACTGGGACCATACTGGGGCGGTTCCCAGTGCTCGACCAAATTAAAGTGCAGCCATGCGCGTCCCGGGGTGGTTCCCCTCTTGTTGGGGGTTGTCAGGTCATAATACAGAAAGCCTAGTTGCGGACAGTAGTGGGTAACGTGTTTGGGGTGTCACTCCCTGCAGGATAAAGAAACCTTTTGTAGATTTCGAAAAAGAGTAGGCTCATTTTAGCCGCTACAAAATGCAAAATTCTCCGCCCTTACACATACTATGTACTTTTCCAGTGGCAGTCAAACATTTGTTTCCTATGTCACATCCCTTTTGCCCGTTGATGTATTGTTTCTTAACTTGTTCTTGTCCTGAAATACTGCTTGCTGGACTTAAATCAAACATTCAATCAATCAATGAATACTGTTGATTACAATAGAAAACCTTCAATTTCTATTACTATTAGTATTATGTTGTTTCTAGGAATACTTGTCTGTATTCCAATTGATGTTGTTGTTTGTTGAATTCAGCAATTTTTCAGCTATATCATGGCGTCTAGTTTTTATTCGAGAGGAAGCCGAAGTACCCGTAGAAAACCCCCCGACCTTTGGTAGGAAAACTGGCAATCCTTGTCAATGTTTGTTTGTTTGTTTGTTTGATGGTGTTTAACGCCACTTTCAGCAATTTTTCAGCTATATCATGGCGTCCAGTTTTTATTGGGGGAGGAAGCCGGAGTACCCGGAGAAAACCCCCGACCTGCGGTAGGAAAACTGGCAATCCTTGTCAATTAAGATTGGAGTTGAGAGCATCCTGCCGCAGTGAACCCGATGTTTTCCAATTAAAGCATTTGCATGAACACATGCGAAAATCTACATAAATGGAAGATAAAGCAAACACAATCCTCACAATTCAATAAATCACTAAAACAAATAACAGACGACAAATATGATAAATTAGTGGCTCGGAACAGTCCAATAGAACGTTATATAACGGTATAGAACTAGTTAACATATCCCAAAATCTATTAATCTGGAAATAAAACCAATGTATTTTTGTAAAGAAAATATAAACACAAATTACAGATTATCATACTTAACTTTATTATTTACTATATTGAAAATAAAACTATATGTCAAACCAATGTCTGATATTTATGTATAAATTACTGGCATCATTGAAAACATAAATTATTAAATATTTTTAGGGATGAAATTTCTATAGCTGTTTTGCAATTAAAAGAAAATGGATTGCTTATCAAGCTAAAAACTAAATGGTGGATAGAAAGAGGAGGTTGTGGAGTTGTGGAACCTCATTCTGTAAGTACGACTGGATAGAAAGAGGAGGCTGTAGAACCTCATTCTGTAAGTACGACTGGATAGAAAGAGGAGGTGTGAAACCTCATTCTGTAAGTACGACTGGATAGAAAGAGGAGGTTGTGAAACCTCATGCTGTGAGTACGACTGGATAGAAAGAGGAGGTTGTGAAACCTCATTCTATGAGTACGACTGGATAGAAAGAGGAGGTTGTGAAACCTCATTCTGTGAGTACGACTGGATAGAAAGAGGAGGTTGTGAAACCTCATTCTGTAAGTATGACTGGATAGAAAGAGGAGGTTGTGAAACCTCATTCTGTGAGTACGACTGGATAGAAAGAGGAGGTTGTGAAACCTCATTCTGTGAGTATGACTGGATAGAAAGAGGAGGTTTTGGAACCTCATCCTGTAAGTACGACTGGATAGAAAGAGGAGGTTTTGGAACCTCATTCTGTAAGTATGACTGGATAGAAAGAGGAGGCTGTGGAACCTTATTCTGTAAGTACGACTGGATAGAAAGAGGAGGTTGTGGAACCTCATCCTGTAAGTACGACTGGATAGAAAGAGGAGGTTGTGGAACCTTATTCTGTAAGTATGACTGGATAGAAAGAGGAGGTTGTGAAACCTCATTTTGTAAGTACGACTGGATAGAAAGAGGAGGTTGTGGAACCTCATTCTGTAAGTACGACTGGATAGAAAGAGGAGGCTGTGGAACTTCATTATGTAAGTACTACTGGATAGAAAGAGGAGGTTGTGAAACCTCATTCTGTGAGTACGACTGGATAGAAAGAGGAGGTTGTGAAACCTCATTCTATGAGTACGACTGGATAGAAAGAGGAGGTTGTGAAACCTCATTCTGTGAGTACGACTGGATAGAAAGAGGAGGTTGTGAAACCTCATTCTGTAAGTACGACTGGATAGAAAGAGGAGGTTGTGAAACCTCATTCTGTGAGTACGACTGGATAGAAAGAGGAGGTTGTGAAACCTCATTCTGTGAGTATGACTGGATAGAAAGAGGAGGTTGTGGAACCACATTCTGTAAGTACGACTGGATAGAAAGAGGAGGTTGTGAAACTTGATTCTGTGAGTATGACTGGATAGAAAGAGGAGGTTGTGAAACCTCATTCTGTAAGTACGACTGGATAGTAAGAGGAGGTTGTGGAACCTCGTTCTGTGAGTACGACTGGATAGAAAGAGGAGGTTGTGAAACCTCATTCTGTGAGTATGACTGGATAGAAAGAGGAGGTTGTGGAACCTCATTTTGTAAGTACGACTGGATAGAAAGAGGAAGTTGTGGAACCTCATTTTGTAAGTACGACTGGATAGAAAGAGGAGGTTGTGGAACCTCATTTTATAAGTACGACTGGATAGAAAGAGGAGGCGGTTGAACCTCATTCTGTAAGTACGACTGGATAGAAAGAGGAGGCTGTGGAACTTCATTATGTAAGTACGACTGGATAGAAAGAGGAGGTTGTAGAACCTCATCCTGTTAGTACGACAGGATAGAAAGAGGAGGTTGTGGAACCTCATTCTGTAAGTACGACTGGATAGAAAGAGGAGGCTGTGGAACCTCATTCTGTAAGTACGACTGGATAGAAAGAGGAGGTTGTGGAACCTCATCCTTTAAGTACGACTGGATAGAAAGAGGAGGCTGTGGAACCTCATTCTGTAAGTGCGACTGGATAGAAAGAGGAGGTTGTGAAACCTCATTTTGTAAGTACGACTGGATAGAAAGAGGAGGTTGTGGAACCTCATTCTGTAAGTACGACTGGATAGAAAGAGGAGGTTTTGGAACCTCATCCTGTAAGTACGACTGGATAGAAAGAGGAGGTTGTGGAACCTCATTCTGTAAGTATGACTGGATAGAAAGAGGAGGTTGTGAAACCTCATTTTGTAAGTACGACTGGATAGAAAGAGGAGGTTGTGGAACCTCATTCTGTAAGTACGACTGGATAGAAAGAGGAGGTTTTGGAACCTCATTCTGTAAGTATGACTGGATAGAAAGAGGAGGTTGTGAAACCTCATTTTGTAAGTACGACTGGATAGAAAGAGGAGGCTGTGGAACTTCATTCTGTAAGTACGACTGGATAGAAAGATGAGGTTGTGGAACCTCATTCTGTAAGTACGACTGGATAGAAAGAGGAGGTTGTGGAACCTCATTCTGTAAGTACGACTGGATAGAAAGAGGAGGCTGTGGAACCTCATTCTGTAAGTACGACTGGATAGAAAGAGGAGGCTGTGGAACCTCATCCTGTAAGTACGACTAAATAGAAAGAGGAGGCTGTGGAACATCATTCTGTAAGTATGACTGGATAGAAAGAGGAGGCTGTGGAACCTCATTTTATAAGTACGACTGGATAAAAAGAGGAGTTTGCAGAGTTGTAGAACCTCATTTAATGTCGAATCCCAGTAAATGAATGTTTGGCCATTTACGTATGTCATAGACTTTTGCCCACTTGCAAAGGAGCCAAAAGTAGACAGCAAATACTGAGCCTTTGGCTTTCACAAAGACAACAGTGTTCACTATACAATCACTATACAATCATACAATGAAAAGATAATTCCCCTCAAATGTTACAGAGAAATCTATTCAATAGTATAGTGGTATATGATACCTATCAACTCAAATCAACTAACCAACTTAAATACTACAGTAATGGAAGCGGGAGGTTTGGCAGGCCATAAAACCTGGTTTAATTTCTTTAGAAATAAAAGTACCAAGTCAGAACCATTGCTGTAGATGCTGTATTTTTGGTTGTTGGTTCTAGAGTTTTCCGGTTTCTCGGACTTTGATATGTGGATGGTCTTTTTGAAGTTTCATCGGTGTTCGGAATTTTGTTATTACCTTCCTTCATACAAAGTACTGTCCATGTTTAACGATGCACTACAAGCTACCCAGAGGTACTCCGAGTGTCGTGTTTATTATCCCTATAAAACGTGTTGCTTTTGTATTTTACTTCTATTTACTTCTTATAAATGTTTTCAGATTTTTTCTTTTTTGTAACCTATTAAAATTAGTAGTTTAACTGTCCAGTTTGTGCTGTTTTCCAGAAGTCAAAGAAGCGATCATTATCGTTAAATAAAGTAGCAGGAGTTTTCTTTATACTGATTGGTGGACTAGTTTTCGCCATAGTAGTTGGTGTAGTACATTTCCATAAGACTAAGACTAAAGTACAGAAATTTGGGGTAAGCTCGCGTGTCATACTTGTTGTGTTGTAACCCGATATACGTCTTTACTGTTAACGTGTTTTTCATTCAAATTGTTGTACCACTACAATTTACACGTATACCTCAATCTAAAATGAACTTCAACATGTTTAAAAGTTCTAGCTATTGTTGGCTTATTTATCCTTCTTTTGAAATAGATAACAGAAGCAAGCATTTTTATACAAATTTATTTCCGTTGGGAGAAGAAAACGCTCAAATGCAGAATTCGGCTTTCATACTGATTGATTGATTGATTGATTGATTGATTGATTGATTGATTGATTGATTGATTGATTGAGGAAATATGATAAAGATGGTTTATACGCACACAAAATTTCCCCGTTTGTAAAAGAAACAGTCTTTAACACGTCATAGACTATGTCTTCACATGGGGCTTTTAAACTGCAAGGACTGCGACAGTCTTTAACACGTCATAGACTATGTCTTCACATGGGGCCTTTAAACTGCAAGGACCGCGACAGTCTAACACGTCATAGACAATGTCTTCACATGGGACCTTTAAACTGCAAGGACCGCGACAGTCTCTAACACGTCACACACTATGGTCGTTCGCTGGGTTAACGGTATTCCAATCTATTAATCCACAATTCGCCGTGAGTTTTTCCTATCCCGTGCACATGTTACACGTGGCCTTGCCGATCACTGGGAACGTTCTAGTAACTGGAGCATTCTTGATATTTGGCATCAATAAATAAATGTATTCTCTTGTAGTGAGAAGTGGAATTGATTGTTATACCTTCGTTCAAAATGGCAGAATTTATAGTTATAGAGTTATATTATAATATTCAATAGTTCTAACTATAAAAGTGATATGTTAGTCACGAAAACGTTACCTGTCATGTCGGTAACATTGATCCGTATTATTACGTGTTTTCTTAATGTAGGGGTTGTTTTTGTTTGGGGGCGATGTCAGAAATACAGCTGAAATTGAGTATACCAGATGTCCTTCTGAAACAACCAATGGCCGGGTGCTTACTAACGGCAATTCAAACGGAGACAAACCATTGGTAAGTTATTATGCTTATGAATTGGTTTGCTTGTGTATATGTCACACTGACTGGTCCGGAGCTCCTGCCATACTTCACGTTTAGCAATAGGGGCCGGGAATGGGTTGTGCGCCAGATGCGCCATAACAAACATTTCTCCAAGACAGTCTACGTTGGATATTTCGACCTCCCTAACCGCCATTCTACTTATTTGATTTGATACAGTGTAAAGGTTTTTTTAAAGTGCTTGACCGGAGCATTTCCAATTATCATATTTAAAATGGCTATATGTTTTATCTCCTGAAAACACAAAAAAAGTTGTTGTCCTTCATCAGATGTGTTATAAAAAAGTGGGTCACTAATTTTACTAATTTTAAAATTCAGTATTTGTTTGTTAAACTAATTGTGGATTACAGTATGTTGGTTTTGAATAAAAACGTCAGAAAAAATATTTTTTATTGATGATATCGTTAAAAACATTTTGTCCGATCAGTGCTGAAAATAACAAAACTTGGAATCCATGTACCAGCATAAAAAAGTATGTGCCCTATTGCATTTTGCACTAATAAATAGTGATCGTTAACAAATAGGCCTCAGCGTTTTTCTGCGGATCAAGTATAATTTATAGTTTGTATTTGTTCAGATATATGACTAATAACCTTTCATAGTTAAGAGGTATTAAAGCTCAATTGACAAACGGTATAACACGGTACCAACTAGGAAGTCAGATACTTTATTATGAAGTACTGTAATGAAATCTACTCGATTTATCAAAATGTGACAAGTTCAACCTGAAATCTAGAAAACGAAAAAACCAATATTAATACACAATATAAGTTAGTGTGAAAATCTTCTGTAAGGGGTGACAATTAGAGAGACACGGGGGCTGGGGTGGGAGAAGTGTGGAGTTATTTCTTTTATTTAAAGTTCATGTAAACTAGTTTTCATTAGCTTTTTGTTCACAGAATATGTCATTGTATTTTAGAATTTTAGAAGCGTGCTGGAGTGATGGCTAAATCTCCTTCTGTATGTTTATAAAAATTTGTGTTCTTGTAGGCAGGGCGGTATGAGCACCAGCAACACGGGATACCAGATCTAGACCAGCCTGTATGTCAGCAACTTGGGGTACCAGATCTAGACCATCATATTTGTCATGCCATCGATAACTCTCTACATGGACATGTGAAACGTTTGTCTGCAAAGAAAAAATCATGAGACATTTTAAAATCAGGCACGGATTTCTCTAAGAAATCTCAGAGTTCAAAGTTTTTCTGAAGTACCAAAGCAACATCAAAATTCTATCTAGTTTTGGTTAGCTAAAACATGGATGTAAATTCAAACTCGGCGATGATTTATTTTTCGAAAAATCGGGGTCTTATCTCACGTTTATCTTGAGTATGAGTAATCAGGGTCTGATCTCCTTTACAACTTGATGTAAGAAATAAGATTGGGTCTGATCTCATCTACAACTTGATATGAGAAATCAGAGTCTGATCTCATTTATAACTGATATGAGACAGGGTCTGATCTTGTACAATTTGATATGAGAAATCAGGGTCTGATCTCATTTATAACTTGATATGAGACAGGCTCTGATCTTGTACAATTTGATATGAGAAATCAGGGTCTGATCTCATTTTCAAACTTGATATGAGAAATCAGGGTCTGATCTCATTTATAACTGCCATGAGACAGGCTCTGATCTTGTACAATTTGATATGAGAAGTCAGGGTCTGATCTCATTTATAACTTGATATGAGACAGGCTCTGATCTTGTACAATTTGATATGAGAAATCAGGGTCTGATCTCATTTTCAAACTTGATATGAGAAATCAGGGTCTGATCTCATTTATAACTGCCATGAGACAGGCTCTGATCTTGTACAATTTGATATGAGAAGTCAGGGTCTGATCTCATTTATAACTTGATATGAGACAGGCTCTGATCTTGTACAATTTGATATGAGAAATCAGGGTCTGATCTCATTTTCAAACTTGATGTGAGAAATCAGGGTCTAATCTCATATGAATTTTTATACGAGAAATCAGGGTCTGATCTCATGTTCAAATGATATAAGAAAATAACACTTACAAAGCTGTACCACTACAACAGTTACTAATGATTGTAAGTATACCCGAGCGTTTTAACAGCTTTACATTTAAGTATCCTATATTTGCACATGTTGTGATTTTTATTTTGGCACACTTTTGTTTCGAATATAAGTTCAAAACCAGTAGCCTTGATTTGTAAATATTGTATTTGCTTCTATTAGATTAAAAGGCAAAGCAACAGGGTCACCTAAGGCTACCATAAAAAAACTTGTTTTCTGGACCCTTTACGGAAATAGCCAGAGATGTTCTGATTGGTTTAAAACATGAATAAATGTCCAGAGATGTTCTGATTGGTTTAAAACATGAATAAATGCCCTGGAGATGGTCGGATTGGTTTAAAACATTAATAATGTATTAGTATGTCTGATATATTGACAAAAACAATTTCCAACTACACTTTGTTCAAAACAATGAACAGAAAATTTAAAGTTCTAACCAGATTACAGTATAACAGGTTTGGAAGCCATTCTTCAATTGGCAGTACAAAGTCTTATTTTCTTATAGACGTATTCAGATTTTTTACCATTGAATTTGTTGCTACAAGTCATGGCCAAGTGTTAGCTTTGGAGCCTTAGTGGAAGGAATGCAATTGTTTTAGTATTATATTTCTCAGCATTTAACAGTTAACATGTATAAATGGGTTCTGTTTTATAATTGAACTACATGTGTTTTTCCATTTTCTGTAATCTCTACTGAGATAGTACAATAGTGTATAATACAGTGCTTAACCCTACTTTTGTAATAAAGTTATTTGTGGTTTGTTAATGTTATATGACAATTAATGACAGTATATAAGTAAAGTTATATTTCAGTTCCTGTCAAGAACAGTGTTGATGTCTCTGATATGACCACCAATCTGATTCAAATCAGCTGTTAATGTTCGCTCCGTATACTATGTTACTACGCAACTAACTGTTAGTGGCGAAGTAACATAATATACGAAGCGAACATATCAGATTGATACGACCACCCGTGGTTGGTATATTTTTTATGGCCATTTGTTTCACTCCATCGTTATCCATGTTTCCATATTTTTAATTTGTTCTGTCGGTATGTCGGGGTTGGATATTAAATGACGAACTGTACTGGCACTGATGCTCAACAATTCTGCAGACATATTCAGAGCTATATTGAGATTATATAAAATGTTATGTCGGCAATTTAAAAAATTGATTCGAAATCGATCTGAACAAGATGCACATTGACTGAATATGCTATTGGTATATTTTCAAACGATGTTAATGACTTTAATTAGACAGGGGCCTCAGTCGCCAAATGTTAAACTCCATTGATCATGTGGTCTGTCAACAATGAGGTTGCGAGTTCGACTAAGTGCAGGGTGTTCTCGACTCCAATCCTTACTGATAAGTATTGCCAGTTTTTTTATACCAAAGCTCGGGGATTTCTCCGGGTACTCTGGTTTCTACACCAATAACACCAGATGTTTGTTTTCTTTGAATTTGTACTTGAGGTCAAGCGAGGAGGACCGTATTTCAGCCACATTACACCAACCATAAAACATACTACTAATCGTTAAGTTGTATGATATTTGGGAAACTGGTGCCTGCTGTACACCAAATGATTAAATCCATTTTAACAATATGAACTACCATAGCACTACCGACTTGTTTGACCAAATTAGTTTCATTCTACAGAGTATCTTTTGAAATGTATTATAATAAACCTACTGAATTTTAACGATTAAGACAAAATATCCTCTTTGTTTGATTTAGAGGAACTGCCACAACGGAATTCCTGTCATGCACTCAATATAACAATGTATGAAGGTAGTACACTTGCAACATCTTTAAAAAGAGTTGACATATGATAAAATTGATCTACAGCAAGCAGGAACCGGTGAACAGGACCTCAATCATTCGCACTAAGTTACACATGTTATAAACACTTTAAGAAAAGAAGATACTCTGTACTATAAAAGAGGACTAAAATGTAATTTCTCATTTAGTCCAAGTGTCAAGGGCAATAACTCACATTGTTGTATAAAAGTTTAACACACAATTTCCACATCCTTCATTTGTAAGAAATGTCAGTCATAGTAACTATCACAAATTATCAAATGCTATAATAAACATAAATAAATAACAAAAAATGTCAGAAACCTTAATTCTGAGGTTAACAGATAAAAGTTTGAAATGGCAAGAACTACACATGTGAAAAACTTAGCAAAGATGTCAATTCACATAAAAACAGCACAACACAAAAAAACATTGTACTAAACAGTACTGTCTAATGAAACAAAGTCACACATTGGTTTACAAAGCTACAACTGACAATGTCTTATGTTAATCAGTTTACTGTCTTGTTTGGCACTTGGACATTATATACAGTAAATTCAGAAATAATTTGATGCATCTGTTATTGCAATTATTACACCAGGAACAAAGGAATTAAGTCAAATTAAAACCATCACTGGGAAAACTTCATACAAACACAATCAGGATAGATGGAACTGCCTGTTATTTTTATTGCAAATCAAATCCTGTCAGATTTTTATAAATAATACAACATCACAAAATTTGTGAACTTTCAATATTCTTGACTATCTAGTTCATGTTTCTGTTCTATACAGCTGGGTGAGGTAAATTATTGAAAAAAAACCCAAAATAATGGGCATATAATGCCATATAGTGGAGATTTATTTTAATTCTAAATATCCTGCATTTTACACTATGGGTAAGCAATACCATGATCAGACAATCTACATGTAAAATTGTTTGTCATGAACAATATACTTATTGATAATAACACATACCACAAGACACCACTCTTCATACAAATCTGCTTTGGTCCAAAGTCTTGCATTCAAAATTGTTTATAGTAACAAAGTACTATGTAATAAGGTTTACCAGCAGTACTAAATTTAAAACAGTACAAAAACAGCAAACATATAAATCACAAGTTCAAAACATAAGAACACATATTTAAAACAAAACGCATTTCAAAAGTTAATAAAGTTGTTAATGAAGTGCATCCAAGTTAAGCAGCACTAGAACATAGCTAATAAACAAAGTATACATTTCAAATACATTTCAATACATCACAATTAAAAACTTTTGTTTCAATAATCATGCAAACAGCAGAATAAAAAAAATCCATAATTTCAAAAATTTTTACAGTCAAGCATTCAACAAATACTGAATTTTTGCTGAGCCAAGCACCAATTAAACACAACATTTAAACATGCTATTTCCCCAATTATATTTTTGGACCAGCATGTATTATGCAAAGGAATGGATTAGAGAGCTATCATTGGAAGTTTGATATGTGACATATAGTGGTCTATAGATCTGTTTTATGTAACAACTGCAGTAAACAAACATGGTAATGTGTATCATAAATCACAAAAAATGCTGAAAAAAGTAATCCAAATATGTCACAGATGATGTAAACCAAGGTTAGTGTTGTAAAAACTTCAATAAACTAATCCAGGATTACAAACATGACTAGATAAAACATTAATAATACATAACAAACATCTTGTTCCAACAATAATATAATGTTTGTCTGTTTAAGGATTTATACAACTGTAATTTTTGGGCTCTATCATTTCATCCATGTTTTCTAGGACCAGAAGCCATTGTGGTCCCTATTATGCCAAATTATTAATTGTTAATTTTATAATCCAGTGTAATTTCCACAAATTCATGCTTAAAAACCAAGTCTTTACATAACAATAGTAAATAAATTACTGGACCCCATAGCCCCAACAATAATTTTACCATTAACTTCCAAATAGTTAATATTTTAATTTTGTTTAAATACTCAATACATGAGCAAAGTTTGTTATTTCGTATAACTTGGTTTTTCAGCACGTGACTGATTGTGACGTCATAATAAGATGTATTGATGACGTTGACTATACATGAATTCTTCCGCAAACAACAAGTGACAACACTAAAATTGTGAATTGCAAATATTATTTGATTACTTGTAAAATATTGTTCTTGTTACTTCATTTTTACTATAGAATTTAAAATATAAGTTTGTTTTCAATTGTTGGTTAGATTATTGGATATAAACGACTTTGGATCGATTTATGCTGCAACATAAACCACTTCACGGTTTATTCAGCGTAAATCGACCCAAAGTCGTTTATATCCAATAATCTAACCAGCAATTGAAAACAATCCTTAAGTATTTTATCTCATCTGTGCCAAAGCAAGCTTTTCATTATCAAATATTTCAAATATTGTGGTCATTGTTATTTATGTAATATTCTTTACTGGTATCAGACCAATTATGGTATTTATGTGTTACCAGAAATTACACATTTTTTAGTGACCCCAGTCATTGTTATAAATGGAAAGGTAACACCTAAGCACCTGGGGTCCACACTTCATTGATTGGTAACTGTAAAATCTACAGGTAGGTGAGAACAATGACAGGTAGATTGCTAATGACAAGTTCAACAATTACATTTTTAATATGTTTCAATGAAGACAAAATTACAGAAAAATAATAAGATTCGTTGTTTAACTGTTTAATGTTATAAAAGGAGGGAAACTTCTCCTCTGTTGTAGTGACTACAAATATTCATTATATCTGGCTGTGTGCTGAATACACCTTTTTTTCATTCATAGTTTAAAAAAAAACATGATATAAAAATATATGTCAATCAAATGCCTAGTGGAATGTCAATCAAAGTCATCTACTTAGTATTTGACTGCTGTTTAGAGATGGCACCAAAGTAAAAAGTGACAAGTTAATCAAAGGGAAACAAGTCAAAAATTAAAGGGAGGTAAGTCACTCTGATAAAAAAGTTCATTTTGATTTCTTTGTTCTTTTTTTATTAAAAATATTGTCACAAAGGTAAACATAAAAATTGCAAAAAAAAATAATGATAACAATATCAGAGCTCAATTAAGTTGTTTACTTGCATGATCTCCCATATAATGAAAGTAAACCCATTCATTAATCTTTTACTGCATTAAAAATTACATATCGTATCTGTCATCATGCTCAGTGTTACTTACATTTGAATGAATTACACACAAACAATAGAAAGACAGTGCTGTAAAATATATTGTTCATTATTGCATAATATGATGTAATGTGATCAGCTGACTCTCATAAACAGTGCTTCAAATGTAAAGAGTAAAAAAATATATAAATTCAATATCAATATCTTAACTCTACCTACTAACTGCTCCTTTATTTGAAAATGATTAAATGGAAGTTTGAAATGGAGACATCCATGCGGTGTCTGGTCAATTGGTCCCACTTTTAATCAATTGGTCCCAACACTTTTAAAAAGTATATTTTAGAACAATTTTTGGTTTTGTATAGCAATTAATCACAAGTTATTGAAATTTAAGAAGCTCACAATACAAAACAAATTATAATTTTTTCAAATTTGTTATTTAATATACATATTTATATATAAAAGTAATGACAAATATTATTAAAAATAATTTGAGAATTGTGCATTCTTTTTAAAATATAAAAGGTGTATAGTATAATAATTTAATATTAACAGGACAGAAAACCTTGTTGATGATTGCATTAAAGTCTTGTGTATTCTTACATCACTATATAAATTCATTACTTTTATTTTTGTAAATTATTAGATTTAAAATAACTTGGTCAGCAATGAAACTGTCAGTATTGAAAACAATTAATATATTAAAATATTATATTTGTCTTCAAAGTCTGTTAATCATAATTCAATTAACAAAGTTGTCAATAGCCACTGTTTAATTGGCTAATTAGATTACCTGAATAACTCAATATATTGCATTTGAATTTGTTAATTATTATAAAACATATTTACTTTTCTTTAGTCAGTTGTATTATAAAAATTTTCCAATGAATATGTTAAGCACTACTTTTCCTAAAAAAATTAATATTATTTCAGCCTTAATAATTGTCATAAATTGTTGTTAAACACTGCTTGTCTGTAAATTCTATCTGTACTGCAGTAGGTTGTTATGTTATATATAAAGTACATTGAAATGTGAAGTAGATCAGCATTTGAATAGATTCCTATTGGTATGATTTTCAATGCTAATTTGTTGGATTTGTTTGTGTAATATTAAACATTTTTTTGTTTTTAATTCCATTATTATATTTGTATAGTAACTTTAGTAAAATGTTTGTATATTTTTTTTTTGTTTATTTCAGGTTTTACGTTTCATTGTCATGCTGTTGCCTGGTCCTGCTTCAGTTTTGTTTTGTGCTTTGTTTTAGTGCATTTATATATTTATGAATAAAGTTGGGAGTGTGTGGAAGTGTTATGTGTTTCGAGTGAATAACATGTATACATATATTTTAATATGGTGTGAGAACGAATGTGTCAAAAGTCATTTTTGTATGGTGAAAGAAGGTATGAAAGTAGAAGGTGAGAAAAGTAAGAAAGACAGTTTGTATGCAAGAATGAATGGGTAGGAATTAGTGCTTCAAATATATGTAAAATAATAGTATAGTGCTGTAAATCTCAACTTGTTTTATCTTCTATTGTTATTATCTTAACATATCTTGTTAACTAAGAGCGCACATTTTTATAGTAAATTCTAAATCAGAACCATTAATATACATCAATATGTTGAAATAATCTCTTAAATAATCTCTTGAACACAAATAAAACATTTTAAATGCAAGTTGGGACCAATTGACTTGGGACAAATTGGAAATGGGACCAATTGACCAAATTTGGGACCAATTGACTTGGGACGAATTGGAATTGGGACCAATTGACCTGTATCCCATCCATGCAATACATTTACTGGTGTAATGAAATTTGTTTATTTCTGCTGATTTCAAAATAACAACAACTAGACTTTCTCATGGAAACAATTACCATCACTACCAATATTATCCTTATTTGTGAATAGTGAGGTATATGATCTATAAAACAGGGGAGATAACTGAAAATTAGTATTAAGGGGAGATAATTTACTTAGTATGAAGGGGAGATAAATTTCAATTAGTATGAAGGGGAGATAACTTACAATTAGTATGAAGGGGAGATAATTTACAATTAGTATGAAGGGGAGATAACTTACAATTAGTATGAAGGGGAGATAACTTACAATTAGTATGAAGGGGAGATAACTTACAATTAGTAAGAAGGAGAGATAAATTACAATCAGTATGATAGATTTAAAAATAAATGCATTGGTGGTGATGCATTACCAGCATAATAACATACAATTATGTGGTTTGTCCATAATGTTTGAATATCTTTGTCATTTTATAATTGATAAAACTATGAAACATACAACAGAACAATAACAAAGAGACCAGAATTCATCATCATGTGTCAATAGGCAAAGTAATCCAGTACTACTAACCATACATGGACAGGAGCCAAAGTTTGTAACGTAAAAACTACTGACTATATAATAAATACATAACAAATAGCACTTAACCCTGAACTATACAATATCTACCAAATACATGGCAATGTTGGTAAATATTTGACTTATTTTGGCCTATAAAATTATTTATAAATGCAATGCTTAGCAATAACTTTGTGTAGAAGACAAACATAGTGACCCTTGATAGTGTACATGTGGTGACCATAATGTTTACTGTATGACGTCTTTTAGTGTATTGACATGACATAAAAGGCATAGAAATGGGGCCCTCTCATCATGCATTTTCCCATTTCCTGTTGAGTCTTTGTATTATCTTTACATGGAGTCAACACCCTAATATTACATTATCCTGCAATCTAAAATATTTACTGTTGATTAGCTTGGTTTAAGCATTTGATAAAAAGTATTTTTTAAATATTTTTTCCCTTAGGGTCATATGACAAACTCTTCCATTGTAGTCAGAGGACCTTCAATTGAACACTGACTAAGTTTTGTTTCAATGGGTTCAGTGGAATCAGAGATTGAAATATAACAGTAAGAATGACAGGAAGTGATGTCAACATTAACTTGATGGGGGCGAGGTAAAACTGGAGCTGTTCTCCATACTTCAATTAACCTTATGATCTGCTGGGAATGTTGAATGTATAATAACAAAAGACGACTTGGCAAAATTTGCATAATAGTTAAATTGCTCTAAAAATATGTACATCAACAATTTAAATAATACTGCTATAAATAAAATACAGCCAGAAAACTGCATAAATAACAATTTAAAATAAAACAGTCATTTTGATGAGACTTTTGCCAGCTATATAAAACACTAATGAACCAGCAGTATTGCCAACATCTAATTTAATAAAAGATGTCCTCACGTCTATTGACAGTGGGACATGTGACCAGCATATACATCATGGAAAATAAAATATATTTTAAATCAAGAACAAACTATATGACTCAAATGTTGTTTATTTATAAAACTATCTTATTGGACCCAAATTTAAGATATCATGTTAGCAGTTACTCTCTTGTTCACTTCAGCCTAATACAATAGAGAAAAACAGGCAAGTAGTCACAGGCAATAAGACATCATAAAGCTGCCAGGCAAACACAAATGTGGGAAAAAAACAGGCAAGTTGTCATAGGCGATGATATATTAAAGTGAAACTGCCAGGCAAACATAAGTGGAAAAAAACAGGCAAGTTGTCATAAGCAATGATATGTTATACTAAAGCTGCCAGGCAAACATAAGTGAAAAAAACAGGCAAGTTGTCATAGGCAATGATATGTTATACTAAAGCTGCCAGGCAAACATAAGTGAAAAAAACAGGCAAGTTGTCATAGGCAATGATATGTTATACTAAAGCTGCCAGGCAAACATAAGTGAAAAAAACAGGCAAGTTGTCATAGGCAATGATATGTTATACTAAAGCTGCCAGGCAAACATAAGTGAAAAAAACAGGCAAGTTGTCATAGGCAATGATATGTTATACTAAAGCTGCCAGGCAAACATAAGTGAAAAAAACAGGCAAGTTGTCATAGGCAATGATATGTTATACTAAAGCTGCCAGGCAAACATAAGTGAAAAAAACAGGCAAGTTGTCATAGGCAATGATATGTTAAAGTGAAACTGCCAGGCAATCATAAGTGGAAAAAACGGGCAAGTTGTCATAGGCAATGATGTGTTATACTAAAGCTGCCAGGCAAACATAAGTGGAAAAAAACAGGAAGTTGTCATTGGCAATGATATGTTATACTAAAGCTGCCAGGCAAACATAAGTGGAAAAAAACAGGAAGTTGTCATAGGCAATGATATGTTATACTAAAGCTGCCAGGCAAACATAAGTGAAAAAAACAGGCAAGTTGTCATACGCAATGATATGTTAAAGTGAAACTGCCAGGCAATCATAAGTGGAAAAAACGGGCAAGTTGTCATAGGCAATGATGTGTTATACTAAAGCTGCCAGGCAAACATAAGTGGAAAAAAACCGGAAGTTGTCATAGGCAATGATATGTTATACTAAAGCTGCCAGGCAAATATACATGTAAGTGAAAAAAAAACAGGCAAGATGTCATAGGCAATGATATGTCAAAGTGAAACTGCCAGGCAATCATAAGTGGAAAAAACGGGCAAGTTGTCATAGGCAATGATATGTCAAAGTGAAACTGCCCAGCAAGAAAAACAAATTTAAAATTAGATTTAAATCTGAAAATTACATTTATTAATTCCAAGTTTATACTTAAAATAAATGCTGAAAATACTGGTTTACCTGAATCCTAGCGTACCAAAATGGATTGCTTTAGCAGCACCGCATCTCTTCATATAAGGAAAATATTGTAGTTTTCATAACAAATTTTTATAATTAAAAATATTTTTAACAGCTTTTATCTATTTATTATTCCTTATTGTGTCCTAATTTGAAAACAAATATCAATTATGTTTACATTTTACGAAGAATAAGGAAGGATATATCAGTTTGAGATGTTATCAGACTATAGGTTATCAAACTTGTTTGTGACAAACATTAAAAAAATACAATACAAGAATTTGTGATAAAAATAAATTTTTATGGAATAGATGTACATGTAACTCAAAACAGAAAAATAGTGCAAAAAGTAATAAAATTTGAATCTGATCCAATAAAAATAAATTATACACAACAATACAAGTGATAGTTCAATAATATAAAATTTCAATATATTATTAATATAATATTATAATAATAGTTCAAAACAACAAACTACCCAGTAGTCGACATTTCTATGAATACATAGAGATAAAATTGTAAATATGTTAAAACTTTTAACAAACCGGGGAATGTATGTCCTTAAACATGAGATCTAACAATAAACCAAAAACACAATTATATATCTATTTATATATCCAGCGTCCCCCCTGCTACTTCTTTTGCAACAATATGGAATCCTCCAGACTTTCTTGACAGTAATGCTAATACAATTCCACATGTTTCCATAACAACACAAACAGGAAGTAACAAAATTGGTGATAAAATTAGTAACAAATACTTCAATAGTCCTAATCGTCGGTAATTAAATGATTTGGTGGAACCAAATATAAACAAAAATAACATAACAGCTCCCATGAAAGCACACATCAGATTGACCGACTGTGGCATAGGGAGTGGACATAAGGGTACCAGTATTATATTTGGTACAGTGAATGGCATCGACAGCCACCCCAATACCATGACAGTAATACCAAATTTATACTGAGGTGGTATGGAAGTACACAATAATGTCATCATAATACCCTGTACCCATCTTTTTCTTTGACGAATATAGTCCATCGGAGAAAATGTACTTTTTTCCCACATTTCACCTTCAATAAACCCAAATTTATAACCATTCTTCCATGCAGTCAATGCAAAGAAGCAGTCCTCGGCTATACTTCCATCGATTCCAAAGTCAAATGATACGACCCTTTCTACAGCTGCATTAACAACCACAAAACTACCTTTCCAGCTGAATAAGGGCTTGTGTAGAAAATTGAGTGAAAATCGTAATATTCCATAGTCAATTCCAACTCGTACTAAATCAGCGATGGTTGTAATCCAACTAACAATTTCCTCATTTGCATAGGTAATAACTCCCTGACCTAATTGGTATTTGTCTTCGTGTATAAAATTAATAATTCCAATCACTGACGATTCTGTCAATAACGTCTCCTCATCAAGGTGAACAATCCAGTCGCTGTCGGTCAGCATATTAACTCCATCGTCTAAGCAATACTGCAGAGCTCTAGCCTTGTAAAGAGTTTGATTTTTTGTGATATAATTGGACGGAACAACCAGCTCTCGTGCTCGAGTACCTTTTGGTAAGTTTACAGCTTGGTCTGTTACAACTTCAAATATATAATTTTCTAAACCAACTGCTGAGCAAATTTCTATATTTTTATTTAAGTTACGCTTAACTAATTCTGGATAGGTCCCACGTGTAACGACTCGGAAACAGATTGATGGTCCAAATAAAGTGGACATTTTTAGCTTGGGTTTTTCAGGGTGTGTATTGAACATTATGATTCCTAGAAAGTTACAAACTGACAAAGGAAGCGGAATCAAGGTCATATATCTCATGATGTACATAACGATTGTCTGCCATTTTCCATAGGTTTTATAAGGATCAAAGGTCTCATCCATCGAACTAAGTCCTCCTGACAGGATACAGAAGATGAATACTATTATTAGAAGTAGCAGCACTGTTACTAAGTGCTTGAAGCTTGTAAGTAAAGTCATGGCCGTCACTGGCTAAGTACTGAAAAAAAAGAAAAATTTCTGTTCACTCATTACAAACTATAAGCCTACTAATAACTAATTGCAACTTTTAATTTGTTGAATTTTGTTTCATTTTATCCTTAAGGTCATTAAACCAGAGGCTCCAAGCAACCTTTAACTGCTCACCTGGTAGAAAAAAGCTCACCTGGAAGACAGGCTATCTTTCCATTGGGCATGTTAGATCAAACACTGTCAACTGATATCACATTAAAAATTTATATTTTCTGACAACCTAAGGAATATTGTTTTTTTCCTGCAACTATATAATACATTTTTTACTAAAAAATGCACTTCTGACTTGAAATTGTCTGCATGCATTCTAGTGATAGCCTGATGTCACAAACCCAAAATTTTATTTGACAACATGTCATAGTAAGTTAATTAGGACAAGGGTACCAGGAGATATTATTTGCCACTGCAGAATAAAACAAAAAATTGATATGGCTACCTTTATTCTACCGCATATATTAAATAATAATAGTACTGTTTTATGTCAAATACGGCTTCCCATACAATAATAATAGTTCTGTTTTATGTCAAATATGGCTTCCCATACAATAATAATAGTCCTGTTTTACGTCAAATACAGCTTCATATACAATAGGTTTATTATTATTATATACTAGTAATCAAGTTAAAAGTAAGTATTGCCAGTTTTCATACCAAAGGACAGATTCTCCTGGTTCCTTCCTAAATAAAACTGGATGCCAAGATACAGCTGAAAAATTGCTGAAAGTGGTGTTAAACACCATTCAAACAAACAAATAGATGAATTTGTGTCAAAAATGTGAAAAAAAAACATTTTGGGACATTACTATTTAAAATCATATTTGTTCCCTATAAAAGAATACAATATTTTTAGGAAATTTACTGACCAAATTTAAAAAAAAACAACAAAAAAAGTCAACTTTTTTATGGTCATGAAGTCAATCTGTACCAAGTCTAAAACAACTATACCATGTAAACCATTGGAACAAATAGCAATATATAAATATTACATGTCTGACAGGGTGACAGTAAAATTGTCAACTTGAGGAAATACTGTCAACCGAGGCGAAAGCCGAGGTTGACAGTATTTTCGAAAGTTGACAATTTTACTGTCACCCTGTCAGACATGTAACATTTATTTTATTATACCGAAAAACTATTCAAACCATGAACAACTTTATTCAATAATGGTATTTAATTGATGTAATAATGGTAATGAAACAGCAATTTAACAATAAACGTAAACTAACAGTATCTTTAATCTACATTGTTTGTAGTAGAAAAACGTTTGTTGCTTGACATTATTGTCGTCTGTTTACAACGGAAATATAAAAATATATATTGCGCATGCGCGAATGGTACAGTAACATTCCGTAACTATGGTAGCGGGAGACAGTATTTTTAGCGGGTGACAGTATTTTTCCGACAGTAAAATTTTTTTGACAGTACTTATATGTCACGGTGGCCTATGGAGATTAACATTGTAAATGAAATTGAGGTATAATAATACCACTTATATAGAAGTAAATATGTAAAAAAGTAAAAAGTAAAAACTAGACATGTTAATGTAAATATGAAGGCATTAGAACAATAACACAATGTGATATTGTAATAGCCATCCACATACAAACCTTCAGTAAAACACAGAAATCACAAAAACAACACTAATCAGATTATACATGAGGACATAGGTCAAGGATGAGGAAGAAAAATCCCCATGTTGACTCACTTCCTCATATACACACCAGTTTTTCCAGAGTTTTTCATGTTAAAATACACTTTTATTTATGCATACACTTAAAGATTTTATTGGGGGATTGTTTAAATTTAATATTTACCAGAGATGAGCAAGTGAATTTCAAAAACTTTTTTCTTATATGATAGATGTTTTGCAATATAGTAACAGCTGGTGTACATTCATAAGTCATAAGTTTTTTTTTTTATTTACAACTTTCTTTAATTTCCTCCTATAGTTAAGCTGAGTACCTCCTTTTTGTTAGATCAATATTTTTATCATAAGTGACAATGGGCTATGTTACACTATCATATATTTTCATAATTTTTGAAGCAGATTGAGAAGGAGTTATGTACTGGGTAATAAAACTACAGGTGTCTACATAATAATTTTCATTTCTGCATGGAGTCGATTTGTACATTTCAAATTAGCAACACTAATAATCAAACTAAAATACTATTTCATAAAATAACAATGACAGTTTAAAAATTCTTAAGAGCCAATTATTCAGCCAAACATATAAGGGATAAGTAATGAACCAGACTAATGATCATGGTCCGACGAGTTGATCCCCTGTGGTTGTCAACCTTTGTAATTATGCCAGATAAAATTCTTTTCTCTACCTTCATTATCCTGCTCAGTAGTAACTGTTGTCTCAGGTTAATGGGGGCCTTGGTGGCCGAGTGGTTAAGGTAGTTCATCTACTATTGATCAATAGGTCTGTCAACACTGAGAGTGCTGGTTCGAGTCTCGACTTCAATCTAAACTGACAAGGACTGTCGGTTTTCTGACCAAAGGTCGGGGGTTTTCTCAGGTTTTCTTCCTCCCCAAAATAAAAACTGGATACCCTGATATACCTGAAAAATTACTAATGTGGCATTAAACAACATTGAAACAAACAATCAGAATTATGCCACATCAAAACATTTGACTCAAAGTTAGACCTAAAGTCATTAACTCTTCCTCTTAGGGCCTCAGAGGCAGAGTGGTCATTTACTACTAATCACATGCCAGTCGAATCTGAGGTTGTTGGTTTAAATCTCACTGAGGGCAGGTGTGCTCGACTTCAATTTTAATTGACGGGACTGCCAGTTCTCCTACCCATGGTTAGGGGATTAACATCTGGTATTCCAGTATTTCTGGGTTACTTCTCCAATAAACACTGGATACCATGATATTCCTGAAAAAGTGCTGAAAGTGACATTAAACACCATTCATTCATTCAATTAAACAATATCCTTTCATAAATATATAAGTTTTGTTTTAAATTATTAAATATATGAAACAAGGCTAATCACAGGTTTTCCTTCACTCTGCCCACATACTATCAAGGCTAATCACAGGTTTTCCTTCACTCTGCCCACATACTATCAAGGCTAATCACAGGTTTTCCTTCACTCTGCCCACATACTATCAAGCTTCATAGTGAGTTAATGGCTGATGTTTGATATCTGTGTACAGAAATCCAGACTTGATGTACTTTCCAAGAGCATATCCATTTTTACATATACTTTTCGTTGGACACATTTCTAAGGTGACAGATTTTCATACCAGCCAACGACTTTGCTTACCTAAGCACAGGCACACAAGACCACAAGTCTTCTCTAACTGTCTGCCTTGTTCATATCTAACAAGCTACACCTGAGGATAAAAAGAAAAAAAAATGAAAACAACAGAATACATATATCGTGGATATAAATATTATTATTACTATAATCACCTCGGTGGCTAAATGATTAAGTAAGTTTGTTTTCTATCACCCGCATTTCAAAATGGGACGGGAATCGAGTATGACTTCTGGCAAGGGGTTGCTATTCTCCAACCTTAATTTACAAAGATTGCCAGATTTCTTGCTGCAGGTCTGGCCCCAGTTTCATAAATCAATATCAAATTGAGATTCCCTTCAAATCCTTGAGTTTTTAACTCAAATTCAAAATTTCCATCAATCTGATTTATCAATATTTGAGTTGAAGATAAGTTGAGGTAATTCTTAAATTTGAGATGTTTTATGAAACCAGCCCTAGAGTCAATTGCACATAAAGTCAAAAGGTAAAATCTATCTTAAGTATTGGAAGATCAAAGGGAAATGCCTTGTGTCGTCAGTTACGACTTTTTTCGATAAATACTGCAGGTGTTTAAAACCAGTCACATCGGCTTCTTTTCCTAAGTAGATATCAGTGAAATGGTATCCATTTCATTGGGCCACACTGACCTTGTTGTCAAAGTTCAAGATCAAAGGTCATCAACCATGGAATGTGACATATTGTCTTGATATTATAAACTCACATACCAAATATCAAAGCCTACATCAATAGATGAAAAAGTTATAGCCCAGACACAACTACTTCAGCCGGATGGATAAACTGATTACTATTATGTGTCCGCCACTAAGTGGCAGGGCCCTTAAAAACTGGATACCATGATACAGCTAAACAACTGCCCAGAGCTCAAAAAAGTGCAAACAAACACAAAATATCATCAGCTGGATTATCAGATTCTCTGCCAGCATTAAGGACACTTTTTCTTAGGATATTATTTTAGGAGAATAAACTACTTTTTATATTCAGTCCATTCCAGAGGTGACTGCAATTACAGACATTCTCGGTTAGTGTAAAAAATTGTGTGCTGTCTTTGGTAATTATAAGCCTGATATAATAATGACTTGTGCATGCGTTTATCACACAATCAAGAAGAAACTGCTGCCAATAAGGTCCCCCTGACTTTCAATTACATATAAGTGAAGTGGAAGGCCACACGCGCTGGCAATAAGGTCACCCTGACCTTCATTTACATATTAGTGAAGTGGAAGGCCACACGCGCTGGCAATAAGGTCAACCTGACCTTCATTTACATATCAGTGAAGTGAAGGACAAAACATGCTGGCAATTAGGTCACCCTGACTTTTATTTACATATAAGTGAAGGCAAGGACAAAACACGCGCTGGCAATAAGGTCACCCTGACCTTCATTTACATATCAGTGAAGTGAAGGACAAAATATGCCGGCAATAAGGTCACTTTGACTTTTATTTACATATTACTGAAGATTTATGACATGCATATATATGTCAGGATAAACTTTTTTATGCCTGTACTAATGCATGCTGGGATAGTACACCAAGTCCAATAGATCTTACTACCATATCAAACAATATAGCCAATTGAAAGAGACATGTGCACCAAGCAGATGACAGATAGGTGTCCATGTATCTTACAATAAAACCTTTACAAACATACTTGATGCTCTTATTAAAATCTGATTAATTCTTCAATATGTGATAATACCAACACCCTCTGAATAAAATATTGATACAATAAAAATAAAATTATGCAAAGTTCAAATCAATAATACATTTAACTGTCAATAACAGAAAGTGTATACATTTCAAACATTTAAAATAAATCTTATTTATAACCATGTTACAATGTATGTCTGCTTATGAAGGGCGTTGTAAAATATATACTATTAAATAGTGATCTCAGACCCTTGTGGAAAGAAAAACTGAAGCAATCGACCATCGTTGCAATTTAAATGATAAATCAATTTAAAAGTAAATATAGTTTATTGAACTGGAGGCTCCATGAAGCTTATGATGGCTTACCTGGAAGTCAACTGTCAATTTAAACACTGCTTGACTAATACATAATGCTATTTTTAACATAGTTTCTTTTTATCTATTTAAATTTACAAGTTAAAAACAAAGAAATCAACAGCAACAAATAAAGTCATTAAAGGCCAATAACTCTGTGACAGCTGAAGGAAAAGGCTCGACAATTTACACTTTTAACACTAGGTTTTATACAAAAAGGGTAGATATAACAATCAAGGTAATACGATTAAAAAACAATAATATTTCTTTAAAATACAATGTTCTTAGCCTAACTTTGCTGATCATTTTTGCAATTTAGTTTCACTTTAAAGTTGCAAGGCAAAAATTTCACGAAAAAAGTATCAGTAAAGGACAATAACTTCTATAAATAGTTTTCAGACTAATTTTGGACAGTTAAATTTTATAATTTGTAGGCCTTGTCTTGACAATCGTTTTTGCAATTTACAGTTTAATTATAGATGTTATAGCTTTTAAATTACAGGACAAAAACAAAAAAAATTATTCAAAAATTTATCTTTAAAGGGTAATAACACCCATAAGGAGTCATCAGACAATTTTCAGAAGATGAAATGATTTTCTAGCCCTTAAACAACTTATTTTTTTGCCATTTAAAATTTTTCTGTGGCATTATATTAGTTTATGAGTTGCAAAAGCAAAAAAACATTTAGGTGTAAAATTGTCATAAAAGGGCTAATCCTATAACATGTATAAGGTGTTATCATTTAATTATTGTGTTTTTCCACTGGAAACCCCAAAAACATTCCGATTAAAATGTTAAATATCAAGTGCACAATGGCACTATGTGACAAAGATACTGTGAAAGTTTGATCAAATTGTGTTCAGTGGTGTAGGTGGAGTTGCAGATAAGATAAGGGTACCCCCTTATGTCAATGAAAAAGTCCATGATTTTCTATGGAAACCTCAAAAATCATTCCAATCAAAATGTTAAATATCAGGTGCACAATGGCACTACATGTATGCGACAAAGATTCTGTGTAACTTTCATCAAATTCCATTCAGTAGTGTGGGAGGATTAAGATGGGGGTATAAATAGTGAGATATAATAAATATTTGTTGTAATGGAAGTGAAATTTAGCCAATCATATTTTAAGAAATTTAATCATATGTATTATTAACTTAAACTCAGTAGCTGTATTTCGCATACTTACAAATCATATTTAGCTTGTGAGCAGTCTACTAAGAACTGGAGCCACATTTAAGCTATACATAAAACAATTATTTAAATTCACATCTGCATTACAAACAATTTTCATATTGTACATTCCGATATATAAATTAGCAGAAAAAAAATATATCTTATTTTAAGCCTGCCAGATACCAGAACTGGAATGTGAATTCTGAAAATGTATGCCTGTATGACAAGTTTTCTAAAAAAAATACAGTATTGGAAAACTTCAGTGTTGTCATAACATCTCAATAAAGTCAATTCATTCTATACATCAAATAATTCAACATTTCAAAACACCATTTATTTAAAAAATGTTTTCATTTCCTGTATAAAACAACCAACTGAATTTGCCTAAAGCCTTTTTTTAATTAATGAATCTCCCTTTACCTTTACTTTTTTCAATAAATCTACAATTGGTATTTTTGTTAATTTTATCCCTAAATAAAATATTACCTTTATAAATCAAGAATATGATATATTCCTTGTATGATAAAATTTAATTTCCCTCTAATCCTATGTGTCAGAAAAATCTTTTGATAAAAACAATGACTCTATAAGAGCATACCTGTGTAGTTAATTTCCAGCTTGCATATCTCTTAAACAGTTAGCTTACAAAGATAACACAGTCGACGTCAGACAGGTGAGATACAGGTATATTTTATCACAAGCAAATAAAATAATCAAAGTTACCTGTAATACACAGACCCCTTATATAAGATCAACCTCTCTTGGGACCTGAAAATGTAATGCGTTAACTCTATAGTATGGCCACTTGTCTACAGAGACCAGACTGTAATGGCTGCCAGTCTCGTAAGACATGTTTACATGGTAATGCTCTAACAAAACATAAATTAATTACCAGCCGAAGTTGTTCAGAATAATATTGGCATTATAAGAAACAAGGCTGATTGTTAAACTCTTAATATTTAATAACCATGAATAAGTAAATGAGTCTTGCCTCTGTGTTTGATACATGTACTTACATCTTATAATGGTTTCTATCTTCAGTTTATTTTTTGTTCTGTACATAATGTGAGCATTAAAAAAAAGAATAAAGGTTTTCTTTTCATTCTGTGATCATCAAATGAATACTAAAATTAGGAAATCTCAATAAAGTATAAGTTTATAATTTCTTCGCAAGTAACAGTTTTATTTCTTACTGGCATTGGAAAATCCTGTTTTAAGTTTGAGAACACACTGTACATTAATATATCATATATTAGATGATTTTACATTTTTAAATCACTATAAAGAGATTTAAATAGTTTCTAAATTTAAAATATTTACTTTGTCACTTATATGTACTATTGGAGGTGGACATCGTAAATAACAGGCTACAGATATTTAGATTTATTCAATCATATAAATTTGTTAACTAACCAATTTTTCAGTCGTGTGCTCAAAAAAAACATTTTATGAGAATGCCATTCAATGAATTGTGTTAGCAAGTACTAATTTTGTAATCAATTAGCTGACATTTAATACATTGCTGACAAATGGCATCTTTAGTTTAATGCTTTATTAAACATCCCACATTAAATGCTGTACTCTAAAGTTCATAAAACAGCAAATTTACATTTAAACACCACACCAATTGTAAATGACAAGAACATCAAAGATCTGTAGAGTATAATGAAGTTTTATCATTTTGAACTACAAAGGTTTCTAATACACAATAAAATAAAACAAAGTCACTAATGACATATGTGTTACATCCTCCAAATACACTACGCTATGTTTCTATGCTAATGAATACAACTAATTCTACCACAGAATTGTGGAATCATTAAATCTAGATTGTACCATCTAGCTAGTTCACAGGCTTAGAACTCACAGGAACAAAGCGGTGACTTAGTGTCAGAACACACTTACAAAACAGGTGACTTAGTGTCAGAACACACAGTTACAAAGAAGGTGACTTAGTGTCAGAACACACTTACAAAGCAGGTGACTTAGTGTCAGAACACACACTTACAAAGCAGGTGACTTAGTGTCAGAACACACACAAAGCAGGTGACTTAGTGTCAGAACACACACATACAAAGCAGGTGACTTAGTGTCAGAACACACACAAACAAAGCAGGTGACTTAGTGTCAGAAAACACTTACAAAACAGGTGACTTAGTGTCAGAACACACAGTTACAAAGCAGGTGACTTAGTGTCAGAACACAATTACAAAGCAGGTGACTTAGTGTCAGAACACACACAAACAAAGCAGGTGACTTAGTGTCAGAAAACACTTACAAAACAGGTGACTTAGTGTCAGAACACACAGTTACAAAGCAGGTGACTTAGTGTCAGAACACAATTACAAAGCAGGTGACTTAGTGTCAGAACACACACAAACAAAGCAGGTGACTTAGTGTCAGAACACACACAAACAAAGCAGGTGCCTTAGTGTCGGAACACACACAAACAAAGCAGGTGACTTAGTGTCAGAACACACACAAACAAAGCAGGTGACTTAGTGTCAGAACACACAAAAACAAAGCAGGTGACTTAGTGTCAGAAAACACACTTACAAAGCAGGTGACTTAGTGTCAGAACACACACTTACAAAGCAGGTGACTTAGTGTCAGAACATACACAAACAAAGCAGGTGACTTAGTGTCAGAACACACACTTACAAAGCAGGTGACTTAGTGTCAGAACACACACAAACAAAGCAGGTGACTTAGTGTCAGAACACACACAAACAAAGCAGGTGCCTTAGTGTCAGAACACACACAAACAAAGCAGTTGACTTAGTGTCAGAACACACACAAACAAAGCAGGTGACTTAGTGTCAGAACACACACAAACAAAGCAGATGACTTAGTGTCAGAAAACACACTTACAAAGCAGGTGACTTGGTGTCAGAACACACACAAACAAAGCAGGTGACTTAGTGTCAGAACACACACAAACAAAGCAGGTGACTTAGTGTCAGAACACACACAAACAAAGCAGGTGACTTAGTGTAAGAAAACACACTTACAAAGCAGGTGACTTAGTGTCAGAACACAAACTTACAAAGCAAGTGACTTAGTGTCAGAACACACTTACAAAGCAGGTGACTTAGTGTCAGAACACACACAAACAAAACAGGTGCCTTAGTGTCAGAACAAACACAAACAAAGCAGTTGACTTAGTGTCAGAACAAACACAAACAAAGCAGTTGACTTAGTGTCAGAACACACACAAACAAAGCAGGTGCCTTAGTGTCAGAACACACACAAACAAAGCAGTTGACTTAGTGTCAGAACAAACACAAACAAAGCAGGTGCCTTAGTGTCAGAACACACACAAACAAAGCAGTTGACTTAGTGTCAGAACAAACACAAACAAAGCAGTTGACTTAGTGTCAGAAAACACTTACAAAACAGGTGACTTAGTGTCAGAACACACAGTTACAAAGCAGGTGACTTAGTGTCAGAACACAATTACAAAGCAGGTGACTTAGTGTCAGAACACACACAAACAAAGCAGTTGACTTAGTGTCAGAACAAACACAAACAAAGCAGTTGACTTAGTGTCAGAACAAACACAAACAAAGCAGTTGACTTAGTGTCAGAACACACACAAACAAAGCAGGTGCCTTAGTGTCAGAACACACACAAACAAAGCAGTTGACTTAGTGTCAGAACAAACACAAACAAAGCAGGTGCCTTAGTGTCAGAACACACACAAACAAAGCAGTTGACTTAGTGTCAGAACAAACACAAACAAAGCAGTTGACTTAGTGTCAGAAAACACTTACAAAACAGGTGACTTAGTGTCAGAACACACAGTTACAAAGCAGGTGACTTAGTGTCAGAACACAATTACAAAGCAGGTGACTTAGTGTCAGAACACACACAAACAAAGCAGTTGACTTAGTGTAAGAACACACACAAACAAAGCAGGTGCCTTAGTGTCAGAACAAACACAAACAAAGCAGTTGACTTAGTGTAAGAACACACACAAACAAAGCAGTTGACTTAGTGTCAGAACACACACAAACAAAGCAGGTGACTTAATGTCAGAACACACTTACAAAGCAGGTGACTTAGTGTCAGAACAAACACAAACAAAGCAGTTGACTTAGTGTCAGAACACACTTACAAAGCAGGTGACTTAGTGTCAGAACAAACACAAACAAAGCAGTTGACTTAGTGTAAGAACACACACAAACAAAGCAGGTGCCTTAGTGTCAGAACACACACAAACAAAGCAGGTGACTTAGTGTCAGAACACACACAAACAAAGCAGGTGCCTTAGTGTCAGAACACACACAAACAAAGCAGTTGACTTAGTGTCAGAACACACACAAACAAAACAGGTGACTTAGTGTCAGAACACACACAAACAAAACAGGTGACTTAGTGTCAGAACAAACACAAACAAAGCAGTTGACTTAGTGTCAGAACACACACAAACAAAGCAGGTGCCTTAGTGTCAGAACACACACTTACAAAGCAGGTGACTTAGTGTCAGAACACACACAAACAAAGCAGGTGACTTAGTGTCAGAACACACACAAACAAAGCAGGTGCCTTAGTGCCAGAACACACACAAACAAAGCAGGTGACTTAGTGTCAGAACACACACAAACAAAGCAGGTGACTTAGTGTCAGAACACACACAAACAAAGCAGGTGACTTAGTGTCAGAACACACTTACAAAGCAGGTGCCTTAGTGTCAGAACACACAAAAACAAAACAGGTGACTTAGTGTCAGAACACACATAAACAAAGCAGGTACCTTAGTGTCAGAACAAACACAAACAAAGCAGTTGACTTAGTGTCAGAACACACACAAACAAAGCAGGTGACTTAGTGTCAGAACACACACAAACAAAGCAGGTGACTTAGTGTCAGAACACACTTACAAAGCAGGTGATTTAGTGTCAGAACACACACAAACAAAGCAGGTGACTTAGTGTCAGAACAAACACAAACAAAGCAGATGACTTAGTGTCAGAACACACACAAACAAAGCAGGTGATTTAGTGTCAGAACACACACAAACAAAGCAGGTGACTTAGTGTCAGAACACACACTTACAAAGCAAGTGACTTAGTGTCAGAACACACTTACAAGCAGGTGACTTAGTGTCAGAACACACTTACAAAGCAGGTGACTTAGTGTAAGAACACACACAAACAAAGCAGGTGCCTTAGTGTCAGAACACACACAAACAAAGCAGGTGACTTAGTGTCAGAACATACACAAACAAAGCAGGTACCTTAGTGTCAGAACACACACAAACAAAGCAGGTGACTTAGTGTCAGAACACACACAAACAAAGCAGATGACTTAGTGTCAGAAAACACACTTACAAAGCAGGTGACTTAGTGTCAGAACACACAGAAACAAAGCAGGTGACTTAGTGTCAGAACACACAAAAACAAAGCAGGTGACTTAGTGTCAGAACACACACTTACAAAGCAAGTGGCTTAGTGTCAGAACACACTTACAAAGCAGGTGACTTAGTGTCATAACACACTTACAAAGCAGGTGACTTAGTGTGAGAACACACACAAACAAAGCAGGTGCCTTAGTGTCAGAACACACACTTACAAAGCAGGTGACTTAGTGTCAGAACACACACAAACAAAGCAGGTGACTTAGTGTCAGAACAAACACAAACAAAGCAGGTGACTTAGTGTCAGAACACACACTTACAAAGCAGGTGACTTAGTGTCAGAACAAACACAAACAAAGCAGGTGACTTAGTGTCAGAACAAACACAAACAAAGCAGGTGACTTAGTGTCAGAACAAACACAAACAAAGCAGTTGACTTAGTGTCAGAACAAACACAAACAAAGCAGGTGACTTAGTGTCAGAACAAACACAAACAAAGCAGGTGACTTAGTGTCAGAACAATCACAAACAAAGCAGGTGACTTAATGTCAGAACACACACTTACAAAGCAGGTGACTTAGTGTCAGAACACACACAAACAAAGCAGTTGACTTAGTGTCAGAACAAACACAAACAAAGCAGGTGACTTAGTGTCAGAACAAACACAAACAAAGCAGGTGACTTAGTGTCAGAACACACTTACAAAGCAGGTGACTTAGTGTCAGAACACACTTACAAAGCAGGTGACTTAGTGTCAGAACAAACACAAACAAAGCAGTTGACTTAGTGTCAGAACAAACACAAACAAAGCAGTTGACTTAGTGTCAGAACAAACACAAACAAAGCAGGTGACTTAGTGTCAGAACAAACACAAACAAAGCAGGTGACTTAGTGTCAGAACACACACAAACAAAGCAGGTGACTTAATGTCAGAACACACACTTACAAAGCAGGTGACTTAGTGTCAGAACACACACAAACAAAGCAGTTGACTTAGTGTCAGAACACACTTACAAAGCAGGTGATTTAGTGTCAGAACACACACAAACAAAGCAGGTGACTTAGTGTCAGAACACACACTTACAAAGCAAGTGACTTAGTGTCAGAACACACTTACAAAGCAGGTGACTTAGTGTCAGAACACACACAAACAAAGCAGTTGACTTAGTGTCAGAACACACACAAACAAAGCAGGTGACTTAGTGTCAGAACACACACAAACAAAGCAGTTGACTTAGTGTCAGAACACACACAAACAAAGCAGGTGACTTAGTGTCAGAACAAACACAAACAAAGCAGGTGCCTTAGTGTCAGAACACACACAAACAAAGCAGTTGACTTAGTGTCAGAACACACACAAACAAAGCAGGTGACTTAGTGTCAGAACAAACACAAACAAAGCAGGTGACTTAGTGTCAGAACAAACACAAACAAAGCAGTTGACTTAGTGTCAGAACACACACAAACAAAGCAGGTGCCTTAGTGTCAGAACACACACAAACAAAGCAGTTGACTTAGTGTCAGAACACACACAAACAAAGCAGGTGACTTAGTGTCAGAACAAACACAAACAAAGCAGGTGACTTAGTGTCAGAACAAACACAAACAAAGCAGGTGACTTAGTGTCAGAACAAACACAAACAAAGCAGTTGACTTAGTGTCAGAACAAACACAAACAAAGCAGTTGACTTAGTGTCAGAACACACACAAACAAAGCAGGTGCCTTAGTGTCAGAACACACAAAAACAAAGCAGATGACTTAGTGTCAGAAAACACACTTACAAAGCAGGTGCCTTAGTGTCAGAACACACACAAACAAAGCAGGTGACTTAGTGTCAGAACAAACACAAACAAAGCAGGTGACTTAGTGTCAGAACAAACACAAACAAAGCAGGTGACTTAGTGTCAGAACAAACACAAACAAAGCAGGTGACTTAGTGTCAGAACAAACACAAACAAAGCAGGTGACTTAGTGTCAGAACACACACAAACAAAGCAGGTGACTTAATGTCAGAACACACACTTACAAAGCAGGTGACTTAGTGTCAGAACACACACAAACAAAGCAGTTGACTTAGTGTCAGAACAAACACAAACAAAGCAGGTGACTTAGTGTCAGAACAAACACAAACAAAGCAGGTGACTTAGTGTCAGAACACACTTACAAAGCAGGTGACTTAGTGTCAGAACACACTTACAAAGCAGGTGACTTAGTGTCAGAACAAACACAAACAAAGCAGTTGACTTAGTGTCAGAACAAACACAAACAAAGCAGGTGACTTAGTGTCAGAACAAACACAAACAAAGCAGGTGACTTAGTGTCAGAACAAACACAAACAAAGCAGGTGACTTAGTGTCAGAACACACACAAACAAAGCAGGTGACTTAATGTCAGAACACACACTTACAAAGCAGGTGACTTAGTGTCAGAACACACACAAACAAAGCAGTTGACTTAGTGTCAGAACAAACACAAACAAAGCAGGTGACTTAGTGTCAGAACAAACACAAACAAAGCAGGTGACTTAGTGTCAGAACACACTTACAAAGCAGGTGACTTAGTGTCAGAACACACTTACAAAGCAGGTGACTTAGTGTCAGAACAAACACAAACAAAGCAGTTGACTTAGTGTCAGAACAAACACAAACAAAGCAGTTGACTTAGTGTCAGAACAAACACAAACAAAGCAGGTGACTTAGTGTCAGAACAAACACAAACAAAGCAGGTGACTTAGTGTCAGAACACACACAAACAAAGCAGGTGACTTAATGTCAGAACACACACTTACAAAGCAGGTGACTTAGTGTCAGAACACACACAAACAAAGCAGTTGACTTAGTGTCAGAACACACTTACAAAGCAGGTGATTTAGTGTCAGAACACACACAAACAAAGCAGGTGACTTAGTGTCAGAACACACACTTACAAAGCAAGTGACTTAGTGTCAGAACACACTTACAAAGCAGGTGACTTAGTGTCAGAACACACTTACAAAGCAGGTGACTTAGTGTAAGAACACACACAAACAAAGCAGGTGCCTTAGTGTCAGAACACACACAAACAAAGCAGGTGACTTAGTGTCAGAACATACACAAACAAAGCAGGTACCTTAGTGTCAGAACACACACAAACAAAGCAGGTGACTTAGTGTCAGAACACACACAAACAAAGCAGGTACCTTAGTGTCAGAACACACACAAACAAAGCAGATGACTTAGTGTCAGAAAACACACTTACAAAGCAGGTGACTTAGTGTCAGAACACACACAAACAAAGCAGCTGACTTAGTGTCAGAACACACACTTACAAAGCAGGTGATTTAGTGTCAGAACACACACTTACAAAGCAAGTGACTTAGTGTCAGAACACACAAACAAAGCAGCTGACTTAGTGTCAGAACACACACTTACAAAGCAGGTGACTTAGTGTCAGAACACACACTTACAAAGCAGGTGATTTAGTGTCAGAACACACACAAACAAAGCAGGTGACTTAGTGTCAGAACACACACAAACAAAGCAGGTACCTTAGTGTCAGAACACACACTTACAAAGCAGGTGATTTAGTGTCAGAACACACACAAACAAAGCAGGTGACTTAGTGTCAGAACACACTTACAAAGCAGGTGACTTAGTGTCAGAACAAACACAAACAAAGCAGTTGACTTAGTGTCAGAACAAACACAAACAAAGCAGGTGACTTAGTGTCAGAACACACACAAACAAAGCAGGTGACTTAGTGTCAGAACACACTTACAAAGCAGGTGATTTAGTGTCAGAACACACACAAACAAAGCAGGTGACTTAGTGTCAGAACAAACACAAACAAAGCAGTTGACTTAGTGTCAGAACACACACAAACAAAGCAGGTGACTTAGTGTCAGAACACACACAAACAAAGCAGGTGACTTGGTGTCACAACACACACAAACAAAGCAGGTGACTTAGTGTCAGAACAAACACAAACAAAGCAGTTGACTTAGTGTCAGAACAAACACAAACAAAGCAGTTGACTTAGTGTCAGAACACACACAAACAAAGCAGGTGACTTAGTGTCAGAACACACACAAACAAAGCAGGTGACTTAGTGTCAGAACAAACACAAACAAAGCAGTTGACTTAGTGTCAGAACACACACAAACAAAGCAGGTGACTTAGTGTCAGAACACACACTTACAAAGCAGGTGATTTAGTGTCAGAACACACACAAACAAAGCAGGTGACTTAGTGTAAGAACACACACTTACAAAGCAAGTGACTTAGTGTCAGAACACACTTACAAAGCAGGTGACTTAGTGTCAGAACACACTTACAAAGCAGGTGACTTAGTGTAAGAACACACACAAACAAAGCAGGTGCCTTAGTGTCAGAACACACACAAACAAAGCAGGTGACTTAGTGTCAGAACACACACTTACAAAGCAGGTGACTTAGTGTCAGAACGCAC
The DNA here is from genome assembly GCA_944474755.1 of Limnoperna fortunei. Classification (NCBI taxonomy): domain Eukaryota; kingdom Metazoa; phylum Mollusca; class Bivalvia; order Mytilida; family Modiolidae; genus Limnoperna; species Limnoperna fortunei. The sequence continues at coordinate 87,624,012 of OX104115.1, forward strand.
AGAAACAAAGCAGGTACCTTAGTGTCAGAACACACACAAACAAAACAGGTGACTTAGTGTCAGAACACACACAAACAAAGCAGGTGACTTAGTGTCAGAACACACACAAACAAAGCAGGTGACTTAATGTCAGAACACACACTTACAAAGCAGGTGACTTAGTGTCAGAACACACACAAACAAAGCAGATGACTTAGTGTCAGAACACACTTACAAAGAAGGTGACTTAGTGTCAGAACACACACTTACAAAGCAGGTGACTTAGTGTCAGAACACACACAAACAAAGCAGGTGACTTAGTGTCAGAACACACTTACAAAGCAGGTGACTTAGTGTCAGAAAACATGCAAACAAAACAGATGACTTAGTGTTAGAACACACACTTACACAAAACAGGTGACTTAGTGTCAGAACACACTTACAAAGCACGTGACTTAGTGTCAGAACACACTTACAAAGCAGGTGACTTAGTGTCAGAAAACATGCAAACAAAACAGATGACTTAGTGTTAGAACACACACTTACACAAAGCAGGTGACAGTGTCAGTACACACTCATACAAGGCAGATGCCTTAGTGTCTAAAGAGACACAAACAAAGCAGGTGTCTTAGTTTCGCTGGTATAGGCAGCTGATCAGCTAATGGAATTAAACAGTACAAATAAAATACAGTCAAAATCATATTTTTGTACATTATGTTAACAGAAATTTCTTTCAACAAACAAAACAATCCCAAGATTTTGTAAGAAGAAGTTTTATTGGCTGGTTACTTCAGGTCTTAATGTCCAGCAAGCAGTGATTGGCTGGTTACTTAATGTCCAGCAAGCAGTGATTGGCTGGTAACTTAAGGTCCAGCATGCAGTTGTTTGCTGGTTACATGAGGTCTAGCCGGCAGTGATTGGCTGGTTACTTTATGCCCAGCAAGCAGTGATTGGCCTGTAACTTAAGATCAAGCAAGCAGTGATTGACTGGTTACATGAGGTCCAGCAAGTAATGACTGGCTTGTTTCTGAAAGTACAGCAAGCATTTATTAGCTGGCTACTTAAGGTCAAAAAGGTCCAGCAATCAGTGATTGATTTGTTACTAAAAGTGGAGCTAGTAGTTGCTAGATACTCAAGGACTTAACATTGATTGGCTAGTTACTTAAGTTCCAGCAAGCAGTGATTGGCTGGTTATTTAATGTGCAATAAGCAGTGATTGGCCGCATGCTTAAGGTCCAGCAAGCAGTGATTGGATGGTAACTTAAGATGTAGTCTGGGGTTTTCCCTATCCTCCACCAAGGGATGAGCCAGAAACTCTGTGGGTCAGGCCCAACAAACCCTTTTATTACCTAGTTCTAGTTTTTGAAGAGTTAATTTTAAATAATGGGAGACAATGATGTCAACTACCACCAGGTGACATGCTGATAAGTTGTGTGGGTGGAGCCCTGTATACATAGTTTTTATTTTTTAAAAATTGATGTGTTGGGGTTTGAACTAGTCAGTGCCCTTTATATTGCAAGAGGAAAGTGAAAACCTCCAACCTTTGGTAGAAAACTGACAACTGTGGTCAGAGTTGTGCACATAGTACCACTGCAAGATGCAATAATGCAATAATGCAACACTGAGATTGCGGGTTCAATTCTCACTGCAGGCAGAGTGTACTCTACTCCAATCTTAATTGACAAGGATTGCCAGTTTTCCTACCGCAGATCGGGGGTTCTCTCCTGGTACTCCGGCTTCCTCCCCCAATAAAAACTGGACGCCATGATATTGCTGAAAAATTGCTGAAATTGGCATTAAACACCATCAAACAAACAAACAAACATCAATCGATCTAAACAGACTATAGCATAAACTGTGGTTTAAATATAAAGTAAACTGACCATCTCTGGTGCAGTAAACTGACCATCGATCTCTGGTGCAGTAAACTGATCATCTCTGCTGAATTAACTGAATTATCATTTAAGCAAAATAATGTTTGTAAAATTGAGTGTTATGATTAGTAGCTGAATCAATATGAATGGTGCAAATATAAACAGTGATTTTAATGCTAAAATGGGCTTGTGATTGATCAGCAATTTCCCATGTTGCCTTGATAGGCAAAAATCTAAGTAAATAAAATAAATTTTTTAAATGAATAGGCAATAAAAGAATACTTCTTTTTCAAGGGTTATCAACTAGTTATCAACTTGGAAAATTTCACAAAGTGTAAATTCTATTATTTTGTTTTTCACTTCATGGTATCAAATGACAGGCATACATGTAACTGGTACGTTGCATTGATTCCAAATAGTCCAAAGGTTTCAGAGGATAATTTAAAACTAGAGGCTCCCAGGAGCCTGTAATCGCTGACCTGGAATCCAAATGACTTCAACTATATTAAAATTTTTGAAATTAACAGTTTCAGTCTAGTTGTTATAGCTTTTAAGTTACTGTGCAAAAACTAAACATTTCTTCCAAAATTTTGGTTAAATACAATAACTCCTATAAGGTGCTATCAGACAATTTCTGAAAATTAAATAGTTTTTAGGCATTGTCCTTTAGGATACTTTAGAAATTTACAGGTTTACTCTAATAATAGGTGTGTTATAGACTAATTTATAATTCAAAAACTGTTCATATGCCCAAATCCATAATGAAGGGCAATAACTCCTATAAAGAGTCATCTTGCAATTCTGGACTAAGCAATCATTTGTAGGGCTTCTATTGCTGATCACTGGTGCAATTTACAGTTTTAATCTAGCTTCTATAGTTTTCAAGTTACAGGACAAAAATGGAACATTTCATAACAAAATTGTCATTTAAGGTCAATAACCCCTATAAGGAGTCATCTGACAATTTCATACCAAATAAGTGAATTGTAGGGCTTTATTGCTGATCATTTTTGCAATTTATTTTTTCACTCTAGCTGTTATGGTTTTTTAGTTACAGGACAAAAACGGAAAATTTCATTAAAAATTGCAATTTAATGGCAATAACTCCTATAAAGAGTCATCTGACAATTTCAGACTTTATTGTAATTTGTAGGGCTTGTATTGCTGATCATTTTTGCTATTAACAGTTTCACTCTAGCTGTTACAGATTTAAAGTTACAGGACAAAAACGAAAAATTTCATAAAAAATTTTCATTTATGGGCAGTAACTTATTTAAGGAGTTGTCTGACAATTTCAGACCAATCAAGTGAATTGTAGGGCCTTTATTGCTGATCATTTGTGCAATTTACAGTTTCAATCTAGCTGCTATAGTTTTCAAGTTACAGGACAAAAATGAAAAATTTCAACAAAAAAAATGCCATTTAAGGGCAATAACTCCTATAAGGAGTCATCTGACAAGTTCAGACTAAAACAGTGAATTGTAGGGATTGTATTGTTGATCATTTTTGCTATTTACAGTTTTACTCTTGCTGTTATAGTTTTAAAGTTACAGGACAAAAACGGAAAATTTCATAAAAAATAACCATTTAAGGGCAATAACTCATATAAGGAGTCATCTGACAATTTCAGACCAATCATGTGAATTGTAGGGCTTTTATTGCTGATCATTTTTGCCGTTTACAGTTTCATTCTACCTCGTATAGTTTTCAAGTTATATTGTAAATACCAAAAATTTTGTCAAAAATCGTCACTAAAGGGCAATAACTCCTACAAGGAGCCAATACACAACTTCACACTAATAGCAACTATTGTAGACCTTAACATGCTGATCAATTTGAAGTAACGGTTTTCTCAATAGCTATTATAATTTTTTAGATAATGATCAAAAACCTGTGTTGACCCCCACGTTCTATTTTTAGTAACAGCTGCCATATTTGACTGTTGATCAACACCCTGGGTACAACTTGAAACTAGGAACCCTAAGGATGATTGTGGCCAAGTTTGAAAAAAATTGCCCAGTGGTTTCAGAGGAGAAGATTTTTGAAAATTGGAAGACAGACGACAGACGATGGACGCCAAGTGATAGCAAAAGCTCACATGGACCTTCGGTCCAGGTGAGCTAAAAATTGCAGCTGCAATTTGATAAAAAATATATAAACAAATACCATTAATACAAATTCTATGCTGCAAGGTT